>KZ308324.1:821613-892605 GCA_000376725.2 Ladona fulva | reverse complement strand
TCTACGTATAAATGTCCTTTAGAAAATCGGATTGACTAAAAAATACTTCCATATGGCCATATGTTTGTAATAATTGACAATCTATATTGCGGTAGTAGTAGATTAAAATCTATAATCAGGAGTGGTAGCTGTCTTTATGTTATTTACAAACTTAGAGATTTCGTATTTGCACAGAAAATAAATTCACTATTTTCTCCGAAACTTTCCCGACAGAAGTTTCTTCCAGAGTAAATAAGACGAAAAATAGCTGGCGACTACTTTCTTCAATGCGTTTTCTCAAATATTCTCGACATCTGCAACAATTTCTATTGAATATAATCAATATGAGTTGACCGGATATCGTGGAAAGCCATGGTAAAGCTCTCAAAAACACACAGCACTTCGTAACTTCCATAAATTATTTTATTTAATGACTGGTTTCGGCCTAAGCACGGCCATCATCAGACCTGATGGGTTCTTCCTTTCTTGTGCGGAAGGGCAATTCTTGCATGGTTATTATTCACCGCCATTACTTCTTCTGGGAGAATAAAAGATGGATATAATGAGTTTTGGCGTACCTCTTGGTGTTTCCATTTTTTGTCTTCTTGCAAAGTATGGTGAAGTATTCTGCTAATTGTTGCAGAACTCTTTCTTACTTGATAGTGATAATGCGCATTATTTAATCTTAAATCCGTGTATACAAGGAGAACATATTTTCTATCATCTTTCCGAATCACAATTATCTGTATCTTAGTGATGTGCTTATTTATTTGTTTACGAGTTTCCGCCGCAGTTAGAAGTCTTGTGAAAGAGATCATCCTTCACTCGGTGGTATTCCATCACTAAAACAACAGCAATCAGCAACAGAACTTTTAATCTTACAAACCACATACAAAATAACAAAAACACGACCTAGGTTTCGAGTCCTTGCCTCATTATCAGGTGATGAAACAAACAATGCGCCAAAATACATAGGGGGCAGCATTTTGGTTCATTGCTACTTTCACCCACCGTTTCACATCGTTCGCGGAAAACATGAGTTCTTGAATCTATCGGTTCTGGCATCTATTTCTCTGATCTTTCTCGCATTATCGGAACGGCCTATGTAGCATGGTGAACGCATTATATCTGCTACATCATCTTCGAACGTGCTTTCTCTGAATTTATCCAGTAAATTGATCCTTTGTTGAAATCTTCTAACTTCCATAGGTTCCCATTTTGCGTCCTGGAGCATCTGAGTGACACTCACTGATTTATCGTAGCATTTCTTTACAAAGCCTTTCTCTTTCGCCTTATCGCCTTTCGCTGCACCTTTTCTAATTCTTTAATACAACACTTATCGGCAGGCCTCATACACTACACGCATACTCAAGATGAGGCCTAACTAACGCAAGATGACATCGTTCGCGAACTTTTTCGTCGCTCCGACCGACTATTCTCTTTACGAAGCCGAGTTTTTTAAGAGCTTTTCCGCATATATTATGGATGTGAGTACTCCATGTTAAGTTATTCGTGAGAGTTACTCCAAGATATTTCAGGGACTCTACTGTTTATAAGTTTATCCCAGGGAGACTGTACGGATAATCTTTAATGATAGATTTTCTTTCGAAGAAGTTGACTACTGAACATTTGTCTACATTTAGCTCTAATTTCTCATCATCGCACCATTTCATAATGTTATCTAAATCATTCGACAGGGTTAATCTATCCTCTCTACTCTCTATTTCCCTGTGAATTTCCCTGTCGTCCTCAAATATCCTAACTTTACAATCAATGAGATTGCTAAGGTCGTTGATGTACACTAAAAATAGCAAAGGTCCGATTACGTTACCCTGCGAGAGGCCCGAGGTCACCTGAACCACGTTAGAACTAATACCGTCCAGCACGGGAGCTCTTCGTTTAAGTGAGTGTCGGTCAATCGAAGTAGACCCGTCCAGCACTACGCGTTGCTCTCTATCGGAGAGAAAGTCCTTTATCCAATTTATTACCTCTGCATTGATTCCTGCTACTTTTAATTTGTACAATAATTTATGATGAGGGACATTATCGAATGCCTTCCGAAAATCTAAAAATACCGCGTCAACTTGCCTTTTATTTTCGGCAGATTTTAGGATATAGTGTGTTAAAAATGCCAGTTGAGACTCACAAGATCGAGTCTTACGAAAACCGTGTTGATTCCTAACTATGAAATTTGACGTTTCGAGAAAGCCCATAAAAGAACTAGCAATTATATGCTTCATTATTTTTCCACTCAATGATGTTAGAGAGATTGGCTGATAATTCGCTGGATCCTCCTTAACGCCACTTTTCAACATTGGAGTGACGTTCGCAGTTTTCCAAAGTCATCTGGATTTAAAAATTATTTATTTGCATTTGTTCGAAATCTAGATAAAAATTGTTTTTGTGTATGTCGGGGAAGAATTGGTTGTGAAGAGGATCCAATATAATTGCATCCGAATCTCAAAAACTTTGCAAAGACCAAAACCGGCAGCAAAAGAGTGACTACTACATTTTTGACCGTTCATTAAAAAGCATTTTTTAATTAATGTTTTTGAACATTTAGTAGAATCCTAGTCAATTTGCTTCCAAATCAAAACAAATAATTTTAACGATGCTTAATATTTGTCAATAATAATTATGAACTGCAATTTCACATCTTAGAAGTCAGCCAAGAAAATGCGCTTCCAAATCAAAACAAATACTTTTAACGATGCTTAATATTTGTCAATAATAATTATGAACTGCAATTTCACATCTTAGAAGTCAGCCAAGAAAATGCGCAGTAAACTACAAGAGTTTATTCACAATGTAAACTACTAAATACTTAGATCATTTAATACTCTGGTGATTAATTTAATGAATATTGTAGCACATCCCTCTTTCAATATTTTTTGTTACCGTAAGAATATCAAATTTTTGCAGCTCGAGAGGCCAGCTGATAATTTAGGAGTCAATTTTTTCGTGACGAGAAATTCAGCCCATTTTCTTCTGGAGCAATGTCCATCTATATGTATGCTATGCGTTGAATAATGTGATGCCATCGTTATGCTACCGGGAATATTGCAACTATGATATTTCAGAAAGCCGCCACGGATAAATCTTACGTCCTCTATTAACAATACTTTTCTGGTTTCCTTAATATTCTCATCCCATCGAGATATTACAGCTCCTATAGAAAAGCAAAACAAATTCAACTTTTTCTCCATTGGAAAGTGCAGCCCGAACCGTGCGCCCTGCGGGGGCCGTTTCGGGAACTGGGCGGTACGGTAATTAAATGCCGAGCTTATCTCCCGGAGGGCGCCTTTTTCGAGAGTTGATTAGCAAAAGAGTGGAAGGGGCCACCCCTACTTTATATTCCTTCCACCATCCATTTATTTTATAAGAATTTTTTCAGCATTTTATCTTTACCTAACACAATGAAAATGAAACGCGTGATCGCCAACAGTGGCCATGTCGCATACGAGATTCCGAAACTTCAAATACGTCAATCATAAACATCAAATATATCAACTTAATCATCCTGCGTATTTTTCTTCGATGGAGAAAAAAAAACTCAATGAAAACTATTTTAATTGAGAAAGACCCATATAAGGAGCATATAGTAAATTGGATGCTGCTGCTTCTATACAGTGCTAAGGATCCTTTAGAGGCGCGATTTTTTCATAAACGAATTACGCAACAAATATAAAGGAAACTATTTCTATTCGGACGAGGACATCTGGATTGGTAAACAGTGAAAGCAAATTGAAAACGATCAGCTTCTATTCATATTTTCCTCTTTGAAACTTTGGTTTAAACTGAAATTTAATAATGAAGTTTGTAATATTTCTAATGCGATATAATGTACGCAAGTATAAAAGAAACACACATACGTCCCAATGAATAATCGAGTACCTGGAATCCTTTGTAGTATGGTATTATGAGAAATAAAAACGGCGACGTTTGCCATAATTTTAATTATAACTCACCAAGATGAGCTACACGAGTGTATTCCGCAAGAGTGAGATTTTAATCGTAGATTCTATTTAAGAGCTTACAATTTACTTTAACTGAAAATAAAGGCGTAAACGTTAATTTTGTTTGCGCGATGATGATGTATCTGGCTTTTTTATAGCGATTCTAAATTCTAGCGGAATCGAGGGATTTCATCTAGCTTCTTAGATATTGAAAATTTCTCTCAATAAACACGCAAACATTCTTTAATATTATATCCATGCTTAGTATTAGATTCCATAATTATACATTTTACGCAATTAAACAAATAAATACCAGAAATTTATAATAATGAGGTTTACTAAAGGAAAGTTAGAAAAACTAGAACTAGAGGATACATTCTCTTACTTGGGTAGAGCTCTCTCTTCGGATGGAAGATACACAGATGAGGTTATAATTAGAGTAGCATTGGCCAAGGAAGTCTTTGTGAAGTAAAGGGAACTGATGACGGGAGTCTTAATAAAGGAAAAGGTTGGTAAAATCCTTGGCGCTGAGTGCATTGCTGTTTGAAACGTGGATCTCAAGACAGAAGGATGTAAAAATACTCAGAGGATTTGTGGGTGCGGTATAGATAAGATATTTTGTAGGAAAACAAGGATCTATTGCAGAGGTGCTAGATATCCTTAAAGTTGAGAGGGTTTTCAAAAATAAAATGTTAAAAAATAATTTTAAAGAACTTTCTTGAAATCAAGGACGGAACACATCAAATTATGTATTTAGTCATCGTCTAATACATTTTGCAGTTGTTTTGTTGTTGTATTATACGGCAGTTCCAGGAGAAACCATGTCTGTAGACATTTTTTCCGTTTCCACTTCTGGAGACCATCCAGCACATCGCTTTAGAATAAAATAAATATTTAATAATGCAGAAGGCACTTTTGCGGAATAATCCTTAATAAGCAACTTTTGGCCCAAGTCGCGAGCGACCAAGTTTTGAGTTCATTGTTACTTAACGAAATGAACTGCGATTCAAAATGAAGAAATCCTAAGAACATTTACTCCCCGATTACATCCTTCGCCTGCTCTCGCACTCGACATTGGAAAATGACGAGTGCGTGAGCATTTTCGTCATCGACGAAAACACCGCTGTTTTCATTGGTGACGAAGATAGGTTTCGATTGGTTACTTTAAGCAAAAATTTCAAGCCAAAAAGGGGAAAGAGGATGAATTGTCCGATTTAAATAATTTCTTAAAAACAGAAAAGGCTTTAAGTTTCGGGACGTATTGGAGGAAAGGATTATCCTGTTTTTCGTGAGAAAAACGTAATTTTTTTCTGATATTTTGTTACCTCATAACGGATGATAGTAAAATACAAAGGAGAGTTTTGCGATGAAATCAGCTCGCAGTGAGATTTCGCATTCTGAGTTTGTTTTGCTCTTAATAAATACTGCACGATACCCGTTATAATAGCCATGGGTTTGGGTTTAGTGCAAATGCAAGAGTATGAAAATACGGAGGGATAAGGGAGGAGGAAATTAACTACCGAATTTTGGCAAATCTTCGTAAATGAGCCGATTTTGGAAAAGCAGTATTATGACTGATGTGAAAAATATAGGGGATTATTTTTGAATAATCTTAATGTTAGATGCATAGATGTCCACATGTAACACCGCGTAGTAAATGGGTAATTATTAAGCGGATGTAAAGAGAGAAAAATATTGCGCATAGAACAACGAAAAACAGTGAATAGTAACAATCTTAACTTATACAATATCGCAAACACAAAATACACACTACTCTGGTTTCGATGCATAGCATAATCATCACCCCCATGGTGATACAGCATGTTTCTGTGACAAGTAAAGACCCAAAGCATCGAAGTTGTTTAGGCGCATGTTTTAGTAAAATGTTTTTGGAATAAAATCTATGGAGGCGGCCGTGATATTGTGGAAATTCATGATAATTCACAGATATGTACTTTTTCCACAGCAATTTATTCGAGACTACCGGTTTCGGCTACACAGCCATCATCAGGTTCACAGAACACTATCATGTAGTATCCGTAGATTTTATTTTACTACCGATAGTGTTCTGTGAACCTGATGATGGCTGTGTAGCCGAAACCGGTAGTCTCGAATAAATTGCTGTGGAAAAAGTACATATCTGTGTAATATTTTGAATTTCCACAATATCACGGCCGCCTCCATAGATTTTATTCCAAAAACATTTTACTAAAACATGCGCCTAAACAACTTCGATGCTTTGGGTCTTNAATAGAAAGAACTCACACAGCTACACTTTGACTAACTGAATTGGACTACACCGATTGAGGGTACGCAGATCATAGGAAAAAATAAAATAAAAGATCTTAAACATAAAAAACTAAAGATAAAATTACAAAACCAAAAAACAAACACCAGGTAATTAAGGCTGGATGGCCGATTGGCTTGTCTTTCTCTGGTAAAATTACATTCACCAACGTATGGTAGCAGGAACGTAAAGGATTTAGAAAGTGATGCAGTCAAATGGAATATAATTAATTACCGATTTAATTAAGATCCATTAAGCTTGTACATTAAGTTCCATTGTGTTTACGAAAATTGAAAAAATTCTGCGTTTTCTCTCACGCTTTGCCGCAAAAAACTGAATTCGGAGACAGGTAAATCACGATAAAATATTTTATTGGCTGTCGTATGGAAAGCAAAAATTGTAGATAGAAATACGTAATTGTCGCCACTTCTATTCCTTTTGAACATCCGAAGTGAAAAAGGTTGATTTATAATTTTTGGTGTACTGGGTAATAAAGAGAATGAAATTGCTAATCTTTTAATGATACATGTCCATGTTATTTCTTGACTTATTTACTTTGGCTGTTTACATTTCTCTCAGGAGAAACTGGTTCATGGCGAGGAAATTCATACCGTACCCCACGCATAAGGAATTACTTATCTTTTCCTCTATAATTAACCCCGTTATACTTCCTAAAATCGTGACCTTTTGTGAGAGAATTCTGGCTTCCACATTCTGGATGAAATATGACAGAATTACCATAAGAAAAAGCGGTGGTAATTGCTACCTCTTACGTCAAGCCTTTCGTAAGTTATTCTTTCTGTGACCAAAGGTTGATCGTGGTGTGTTCTAGTGAAAACTTTGACGTATTATGAACGCTATTTTGGGTTCGCATGAGGATGACGTCCGCATGATATATTCATTATATATTCCTGCCTCAGATGAATGATGCGTCACAGAAGGGAAAATAGCGGGACGTAACGAATTGCCTGTTTTTCCTTTACTTTGTGATGAAATACATTAAGGATTCGTCAAGTCTTTGATTATCAAACGTCAAGCTTAGGACGTAATTCAAAGTATAAAATGTAATGGAAGCTCACGCACGTAATTATGAACAGTATGAAATTTTAGGTACGAAATTTTGGAGAGAGTAGGATATGGTAATCTCTAAAATAAACATTGAAGTGTCATGAAAAAATGTTATCATTTTGGAGCAAAGATGGGTTTGTTTCTGAAAACGCCCTATCATGGTGAAGCAGATCTGAATTTTGAAATTCTTACTAAGCTTGCGAAGATTACTTTAAGATTTCAGAATCCCCGGGTTAATGATGTGTTACAGAGCTATTAAATAAGTATGATTCATGAAAAAAAAATTATAATCAATTACGTGTATAAGACACATGGGGGCTTCAATACTCGGAATATATCTAAGTACCGCAATTATTTACATTTGCATTTAAACCCTCCTAGCCGCCAATGTAGCTTAGCAGGAGGTGTAAAAACACCGATAATCTTCTCACACCCTAACTGCTATTAGCTTCTCAATACAACGAGGGAAAAACGACCAGAAGTTGTCCTGGTAATCACTTCTCTGAATCGCTTCTTAGTTTTCTCTCGGGGCTCACGCACGTTGCTAACCGAAATAACCATATCAGGTATCTCGTTGATGAAATCTGTAGTGATAAACTTTTCGAAAAGCTTACGTAGGTAATCAAGTCTTCTATCCCTAAGCGAAGTCCACCCGAGGGATTCTAACATAGCCGAAACACTACTGTCGAATCGAAAATTTCTCTCTACAAACCTAGCCGCACTATGTTGAACCATCTCAAGATCGGAGACTAACCCTACTTCGTGAGCATCCCAAATTGCACAGCAATGCTCGAGGAGAGGTCGAGTTAGGGAAAAGTACGCTCACTCCTTTACTTTTGATGAACATCCCCTCAGAATCTTACTGGCTAACCTTTGCATTCCGTTTGCCTTTCCTGTTACGATTCGAATATGCTCTATGAAGGAAAAACTAGTACTGAGCGTAATTCCAAGGTATTTGTGATGTCTCACCAACTCCATAGTATGTCATGAAAGATGATACGGTGAGCGGGTAATATTGGAAGAACGCGTGAAAGACATAGCTACGCACTTCTTTACATTCAAGTCGAGCTGCCGATCACTGCACCAACCTGAAATAACGTTTAGATAGTTCTGTAAACATATGGTGCCATCCTGTGATGCGACCTCTGTAAATAACAGCATCATCGGCAAACAGCCTAATCTTACACTTGACGTTATCCACTACTCGTTACTGTAGATTAAGAACAAAATCGGTCCTAATACACTTCCATGCAGAACACTGGATGTGACGCAAACCTCATCAGATAAAAATCCGCCCAAAGAGACACGCTGCGATCTGTTTCCGAGAAATGATTTTATCCATCCAAAAACTTTCCCGTCAACCCCGTATGCCTTAAACATATGCATCGGTTTTCCATGGAATACTCTATCGAATGCTTTATCGAATACCGGTACTCCTCCGGTCTCGTGTAACTCCCTTTTTTAGGAACCGGAGTGATATTTTTTTGTGTTTACTTGTTCGAAAGCGAAGACAGAGAATAAATCGATTAATTTCTGTGAATTNACTGTTTAAACTATTTATTACAGCGATAAATACTCCACCTCCTAATCTGCCTTCTCCATCCTTACGATACACGGAATAATCAGGACGAAAAATCTCACTGTTCGCTATTACTTCACTAAGCCAACTTTCGTTACCCAGTATTATGCCTCCGCATGTATTTCTTGTCTGGTCGAAGAATACTGCTTGCTTATTACAAATACAGCTACAGTTCACTATGACTAACTTGATTTCTTTGTGATCTTCGCTCTTGAGATGAGGACAAAAATTCGAGTCGCGAGCACTCGGATTGCCTCTATGGGACACCTCGCCACTTTTAACGGATTTTCTAGTCGTTCTTTTAGTTTCCTCACAAGACGTTAATTGTTTAAGCTCTTTCCCCTTTAAAATCCTATAATCTGATCTAAAACCTGAGAGAGGTGGTAAATAACCTATTCTCTTCAAATAACCTACGAGCCACCAGCTACTCAGCCCTGGCAGTATAATGAATGCCAGAACGCAAATCAACGAAACCGACCCCGTTGCTCCTACATAAGTCCCGCAGTCTCCGGTTCAGGCTGATCATTCGACACGGTTCGTCCGCGGAAAGATGCTGCAAAATGACAGCGACACCCGGACACCTGACTCACTCTCGACACGGGAAACCTCGTCGATCGGGTTCTTAAAAGAACCTAAGATCTCCTAGGACCCAAATCTCTGGCTGTGGTTAGTGCCTGCGTGCGCCACCACTCGCTGCACGGAGCAGTTAGAAATAGTTGAGGCCACTGGCATATCGCAAGGTACAGTGTTTTCAATTTTGCACGAAAAATTGAGTGTGAAAAAATTTTTGGCAAGATGGGTGCCGCATTTGCTCTCGGAGGAGAATATGCAAAATCTTGCCTAAGATTTCGAGGCAATTTTGGCGCTTTTCCGTTGCAATCCGGACGAGTTTCTGTGTTGATACATAACTGTGGACGAGACATGGATACACTACTACATTCCAGAGACAAAGGAACAGTCAATACAGTTGGTTATTTAAAATGCGAACGGACTCAGGAGAAGGCAAAAATGGTGAAATCCGCTGGCAAGATGTTGGCCACGGTTTTGTGAGATGCATGCGGAATCATGTACACCAATTACTTGGAAAACTTGGACTTGGAAAACTTGGAAAACAAACAATTACTGGAGAGTATTATGCGTCATTATTGCACCGGTTAAGCGAAGAAATCAAGAAAAAACGTCCTCATTTGAAAAAGGAAAAGATCCCCTTTATTCAAGACAATACGCCCGTGCACTGTGCAATTAAAGTTCGAATTGCTGTTCCTGTGCAATTAAAGTTCGAATTATTACAACATCTACCCTATTCACGGGAGTTGGCCCACAGTGACTTTTTTTTATTTCGAAACTTGAAAAAAATGGCTCGGCAGACAATGGTCGAACGAGGAGGTCATCGCCCAAACAGATGCCTATTTTTAGGATATTCCGAAATCCTACTTTTTGGACGGAATAAAAATGTTGAAGAAATGCTAGGAAAAGTATATAGAGATAAAAGGAGATTATGTTGAAAAATAAAAACAAATTCTTCAAAAAATAACTTGTTTTTGTAAGGACTTATTCAAAAACCCTCGTAATTAAAGGATTCGATAAAAACGAACGCAAATGAAATACGTAAATCTAAAATGACACTGACGTTTGACCCGAGACTAAATGCTCAAGTGTATAAATTTGCCCTAAACTCACGGAAAGGACAGTAAATCACTTATCGAACGAAATGGACAGGTTCGAAAACCAAAGCGAATGTTCACTTTAGTAAATATAGAAATACACTGCAACATTTAGAATTTGTACGCGAAAATATGTGAATGAAATAGAAAGAACTCACACAGCTACACTTTGACTAACTGAATTGGACTACACCGATTGAGGGTACGCAGATCATAGGAAAAAATAAAATAAAAGATCTTAAACATAAAAAACTAAAGATAAAATTACAAAACCAAAAAACAAACACCAGGTAATTAAGGCTGGATGGCCGATTGGCTTGTCTTTCTCGGGGTCCGTTGAGGACCTCCGGAGAACGCCACCTTTCATCTCGACTCTAAGGTCAAGAATGGTCGGAGGTCCTAAAATTGCAGGATATTTGAACTGTCGCTTCGAGCACAAAAACATTTAAGTCTCTATTTCATAGGTCGGAGGCAAAATAATGATATAACTCTTGTCCATTAATTCTTGTAATCCTTTAAAAAAACTATCAAAAACTATTTTCGTCCACTGAAACGCTAGTAAAAGGTCTACGTCCAGGAATTACAGTTTGCAGTTCTGCGGATGGTTGACTTTTCAGTCAGTTCGGTGGAATTTTTCACAGTGTATTTCGGAAAAGTGATGCCCAGATAGGAAAAAAGCGGATGAGGTAAGTGCCATAGTAGAGACACGACGAGGAACTCTCGGTTCTTCGGGAGACTCAGAATCTAAACCACTCCCATTCTCTTATCAATGAATTCTATATTTTACAAATTTTCTCCTATATTGTTCACCTGCATTTCCCTTTTATCACCTCCTTCCCCTCTGCTTAACGACACAGTATGAGTACACATTCTTCTCACACGGTAAACTTTTCTTCCCTTCTAAACTTCTGTAGCTGATGATTGTGTCAGATGCCCAAGCAATGATCGTTAGAATAAATCACTTATATATTTTTCTCTTCACTTGCGAACCCTAATTTTTAGTCCAAACCATGATCATAGGCGATGAATCCATGAATAAAATCGAAACTTTGAAAGTTATCTCAACCAATTTTTGAGTGTCGTCTAAAAATTAAAAATCGATAATTAATTCTATTTCGATCAAGGAAAAATATGTTATATAAGCAGTATTACCAGATTTACAAAAATGCTAATATTTACATCGACGATTTTTTAATGTTATGATTATTGTATGTAATGACTCATATTGATAATCAGGCGAAGTATGAGCCTCATAACATTTTGGTAATAAATTACACACGAATTCCACTTTTCCAAAACATCATTTGCTTGGCGATTGATGGAGTCAGTATTCATCATGTCATTTGCACTGAAATCAAAGTTAAAAGATATTGATAATTATTGTTGTTAGATTAAATTATATAATATTATGGTCGTTATAATAAATCACATTTATCTTTTTCTCTGTACTTGTGAACCCTTATTAAGTCGCATCACAGGCGTGGAGTGGAACGTTTCTCACTTCATTTTTTTTTTTTAACTGCTACACCAACTCCATTAGTTACTTTGGACCCTTGAATAGCACGAGGCAGAAAATTTGTCAACGAGTTTTTGCCAACAGCCCCAAAACACCGTACAACCGGTTCTCACCATTGCGGAAGAAATGTACAAAAATAGCGCTAAGTAACCAGTTCCGAACTCCTTTCACTGAAAAGCGAGAGTAGGCGTGGAACCTTTTACGAGTCAAACATGGGACTGTTTATTCCTTCCGTTTAAAAGGGAGTCCATTGTGCGAAGAAGAAGAGCGATGAAGCGGAGAATGTAATACGTTCTGAGTTGCGGAAAATGAAGTGTCGGCTCGAGTTTGCTGGGGTGAGGAAGTGAGGAGGTGTGCGTAAATGCCAGTGGATACGGCAAGCATTATCATTGCGTGTGCAAACGCGTACACCTGCATTTATGAAATTCTTTTACTAGCTCGTTGGGTACTATTGATTCTCCGAATAAATGAAGGAGCTTTTCTAAATTGATATATAAGAATAAACAGTCAATAAGAAAGTCTCATCGGAAATCATTTCTGTAGAATTAAAGGAACATTTCTGTCAATCATTTTCATTGAAATTGGGAATTCAAGAGCTAAAACAGTGAAAACTTTCATCAGAACAAATTATTATTACTTTAGTTGAGTAGAAATTAGGCAAATTCAGAATGCATGTAAATTATTATTTATACTTTTCTTCGTAATTTATTTAATATAATTCTTATGATAATAAATATAAGAATCCAATTACTTGTTGTGGCAGATACCAAGTTACACAATTTTAATAAAAATGTTTGAGCACTTTTACCAAATATCAGATTAATAATTTTGGACGAAATGTAATTTCCAATCAATTGTTTATATCTCTGTTTACGAGTATATCTCCACTTACGAGTAATATATAAATATAGGTACTACTAGTATTTTTATTTAAGTCACCTAACAAAGAATTTAAGCGTAAACAGTCTTTGGTGGGAATCTGTGTTGACTTTCTAAAGAAGGATTTTAAAAGTATTTCTTATTGCGAAAACTCTATCGATCGAGTTGAATCGTAGGCGATGAAAATGAAAAATTGCGTATATTTTGCATAAAGAGCATATGGAGACCACAATTCTAGGCATCGAAGTAAATCTCTGTCATTTTCAGTTTCAAAGTTTTGTAGAAAGCTGTCAAATTATGCTGATAATAAGAACTGTTACAAGTTCTCAATTTTCAGTTACTAACCGTTCGATCAACTTGAGTCGACTAAAAAGCTCGGTTTTATAAAGAGCATTGTAGATAGGCTCTATGAAACGCTTAGAGTGCAATGTCATTCCACCGTAGAATTAGTCAGGTTCCATCTGGAATACACGACGAGTATATGGGACCCAGCGGATGAAACGAATGCTCGCGAACTCGAGATAATGCAGCGTAAAACGATTTGTTAGAAAGTGAAATACAATAGGAAAGCAAGCGTTACGAAAATGCTATCAGACACAGGGTGGGAATCCTTGAAAGACAGGAAATTAGACTGCGAATAGTTGATACATTTAGATAAAGTAAACTTACGGAAGACGTCATTATTTTACGACCCCGGTCTGCTACTTCGGACGATCCGACAATTAGCGTAAAATAAGAGAGGACAAGTCGTTTTAGGGGCTCATTCTTTCTGCGAACGATACGCGACAACAGTAAGCTATAGAGGTAGCTCGTAAGCTGCAATTTTTCTAAGCTCATCAGGTTTGAAATTAAAGGGCGGTCTTAGAAAAACCTCTTCGGCAACGTAAAACGGAAAAGGATTATAGTCACAAACAGGGCCGCTCCCAGCCCATCTGCAGCAAGGGTGCGAATATTATTTGCCGCCCCTTAAAATTAAATACCAAAACCTTACATATCCAGATTTGCAGGTAAAAATTATTTTGTAAGACTTTGAAAAACCATTATTTTATGCCTTCGTTCCCCAGCATACATTGGTCACCGAACATCAGTAACAATTAATTATGCAAATTCCGTATCCCGATATAGTGAATGGTCATTATAAGTTTATAGTTCACATTTTTCTTGAGTATCATTATCTTAGCAGATACGGTCTCCGGAAGTGTCAACAAAACACCCAAAGCTATTTGCAAATTAATAAAGACTTCGATCAAATATCTAGAAAATATATATTAAAAACCCTGAAGAGGATTTACTCTTGGTTTCAAATAATCTTTTATCGACTACGATTCTTCGATTAAATCCACTGTACAAATGTTTATTTCAAAAGATTTTATTTTAAAAGATAGAATTCATTGGTGAGAGTATGGGAATGGTTTAGAATCTGAGACTCCCGAAGAACGGAGAATTTCAGGTGGTGGTTCCGAAGCATCCGCATGTCAGTGCTTTCGCAGCACAACACCGCACCTTTTCAGCAGAGCGAAGGTCCGCGACCTCTCTCAAGGACATTGATACGAGTGCCCTGTAATCAGCAGCCACCAAGGGGGAGAAAACGGGAAACCTCGGGGGTGCCATCCTGTACGCAGAACTATTTCAGTATCTCCGATCTTTTGTAAAATAATGGAGCATATATATTTTGTAAAATATTGGAGCATAATATTTTGTAATGTAATGGAGCGAGCTCAATCTTTATTGCTGGAAAGGAAGCCTAAAGGGGATAAACATGGGTTTCTCGAGGACAGGTCATGAGTAATCAGGCTCGCACCCAGGTGGAGGCTGACGGGCACAACCCCTCCCCTCCAAGTTTTTACAAATATTTCATTCAGGACCAAATCCTCAATGATCTTAATAACAAATAATTGTTCGCTTGAAATATATATTCATAAGCAATGACGAGAATCAATTACTTTACATGACATCGTAAATATTTTGTGATAGAAAATACATTTTTGTATTGAAAAATGCTTAGTTTAACGATGTAGAATTGTTCGAGCGTTTTACAGTAAGTAAGCAACAATTATAGAATGAATGAATTGAAAATAATTAGTAATAATAGATTAGTACTGGGCAAAATTTAGCCACTTTAGAGTCTCTCACAATTAAATCCTAAATTACAATTCAAACTGTTCTAACTTGTATTCGATCTCAGTGCTGCTTGGCTGACACTGTTACCCCTTTGGTTGACATTATTTTAGATATTTACTTGCTAATGACGCTGTACTGAAGTGGAACGTTGAAAGCCATTCGTATCTTTCCCAGCTGCGTCACCCGCACCCGGACCAATCAGTGAGGGACTTTTACGGGGAATCCGTTTATTGCTTTGTTTTCCTCCGCGCCTCGGGAATAAAAGAGAAAGCGGGCAAAATAAAAGTGTGGATGTACATCGCAGGCGATTGTTTTTTCTCCGCTATTTTCGTAGGCGAATAAATGACAGTCACTTCCTTATTTGCTTCGTTCCTCTCCTGCGATGTTATCATTTTAATACATCTCGAGGCCTTTCCCTTTTTACGAGCTGCTATACGTTCCCAATTCCTCCGTGGGAATCGCACCTTCAATGCCATCGAAGGCGTTGGCGATGTCCGTGTGTATCCTTCGAAATTCCCATAACATCAATGACGAGCGTTTATTGGTCTGTTTATGAATATAGGAAGGTGCTGCGTTTTTCGTTCTTCCAATGGTCGATTCATTACTTCTTTTCAGTATCTTTACTTAGCCGATGCATTATCAGCGCACTTCTATTGGATATTGGGTTAAGTGGGTATCGTTCCTAACATTTAAATTTGCATTATGTGACTTACTCAATAGAGTACGCCAAATGTTCGCGTATTTCATCTAAATTCAAGTCGAAAGCAATATTCCACGACCAAGATAATGATCTTCAACGAATTCTCGTTCTTTTGGTGTTTGTATGGACTTCATACGACCATTATTTCTAATTTAAATCAGCAAAAGAAATGAATCATGTAAGTGATAGAAGTTAACTCTACATCTTTTTCTTCTAGAAACGTTTTTACTCTTCTAAGTTTCAATCGGAGACATTAAATAAAAAGTACCCAATTATCTGCCCGAAGAAGAGATTTAAGAAATCTTCAAAGCTTGAAAGTTGTGTGATATGTGGTTTACGAGAGCAAAAGTACAAACTTTTATTTATAAGACGAGGTGCGGCCTTCGCCTGGGGCATAATGATTTGTTATGCAACAATACGGTACATTAGACCTTCTGATATCATTCTCACTTCAAAACTGTCTTCCGGTCCCAAATCCCTGTAAATAGGAAAATGAATTCTGTTCTATGCTCTCTTCAATATTCGAGTTAATCGGAAACGGAGTATTTAATGGCACTTTAAAAAAATTAGTTGGAATTACTGCTCAGTGGTCATTGATTACTATTAAATATTTCTTTATCAATGACTCCCGTTTGAAAGTTTATAGCTGCTTGGAGACAATTACTATTTTTAATAACACACCTAGAAAGTATCTTTATGCTCTCTCATAGAATTACTGAAGCTAAATTCCTGATTTGCAAATTTCTGAAACAGTGAAATTGACTCACTTTTGGTTCTGATAGAGATGAATGCCGTTTAATTAAAGGTGAAAACCGCATGAAAAGGTTACGTTTCTGATTCATTCATTAAGTCACTTGTTTAGAATTTAACGCTGGCGCTGTGCTCTCCGGTCAAAGTGTAATGTGGCCAAGCGATCGGTTTTCCATCGGTATGGCAGCAAAATATCCGTGACTAAAAAGTAAACCTGGGTTTATCTTATTAACTTTCTACTAGACATATTGATAAAATAGTATAACATGATTTTCGTTTCTTGGCAACTTTATAATACACATTCATGACACTGATGTCGTGGTCATGATTTTGTGAGAATACGAAATGGCTAAATTTGCCTGTTTGAGATGAGGGTGGTTTGGTAAATATTTACGAGTAGCAAGATCACATGAATATCAAATCGGTTGTTTCCGTTGCGTATGTCATATTATTAAAAAGCTAATGCCATTTTGATTTGGGTTTAATAAGTTATTAACATTGGCGATGCATTGCATTGCATTGGCAAGCAACTGATGAAGTACGAGCAACATTTTGGTGGAACAACGCACACTGCAAGGATTTCTTCTTTGTTGTTAATCGAAAGACCCACGAAAGAATCAACATGTTGCTTATTTTAACCATCCTTCTCCGTTTAAAAGTTGCTCAGTCTTCGAAAATAGAAAAGGCAAATGTTTAGAAATTATATACATTTTCAATCTACTTCATTTCGCCCTTTAAGGGAGACCATTTATCGAGCTAAAAGTCTCCATTTACTTAACCTGTGTTTTATTTAAAACTTAAGTGTTGCCCGTGCCTTTCCTTTTAATCTGATATGTTTTAATTCCAAATTGGCTGCGTGATCCAAATTTTATGGCTGATAAAAATCATGGGAGTTTTTTGTATCCACTTAAGAGATTTTTCTAGTTCACACGTTCATTTTCCACACGACCTCAAAAATAGAATAGAATGAAAACCGGTAGTAAAAGGATAAGATGATAGATCGGTTTTCGTCGGTAATTGACCAGTAGAAGGTGATGTATAGAGCAGCTCAGTTTAGTATCGAAATCCATCATAATTCGGGCTGCCCTAATGACTGGAACACGCTTAGGACGCGATATTAATCACGAGTGGATGACAATTTGTATTAGAGGAAGTCCCTTTCGTCTTACAGAGTCGCTAAATTGCGAAGTTATCAGCAACGGTTTGGTAAAAGTGATTTTTAGCGAAAATGACGACCATGATTGAATGATGGGCCTTTATAAATGACGCAATCAAAATTTTGCATTTGTGGTTCGGGTAAGCAAGGATTATATGCGGAAGAGAATGTGTCACATCAATTTCGGCTTTATAACATCGTTCTGCTATTTAATATCGATTTCACTGCAGAAATCACACGTTTCAAGCATAAATGTGCAGTTCTGCAAAACGGAAGGGAATTGGATGTGCTTGTCAGCCACAGAAGAATATTATTATCAAAATGAAAATTACCTATTTTTTATTTTACATTTTAAATATGCCAAAATTTATCTAAACCTGAGAACACGAAAATAATTATAAGATTAAATAAATGTTTTTGGTAAAGGGCATTTAGTTATTTGGGATCCCCCTAAGGGTGACGTTTAAGAAAATTATCCCCGTATTCTCTTGATTAAAAGATCCAATTGTAATCGTAGATTATAAAAAATTTGGCTTGATATTACGGTATTTACATTCATGGTAAATTTGAGAAGCTATACTAGCTAACGTCTTTCATTTTCGTAATTTGCTTGTTATCTATTTTTGAATTTCTATTCTATTTCCCGAAATCCAAGAGATCTGTATTAACCCTGTGGACCCTTCGACCTCTTATATTGAAAGTGTCACCTCTGTTTTGTAACGTATTCTACTAGAAATATAACAAATGCAAGAATAAAGAAGTAGATTAATAACAAGACGATATTACAAATATTGATTATAATCGTAGTATCATTACGGTACTATTATATATAATAACTGTAATAAAGTATTGGTATTGTATCACATGAACAGCAATCATTCTTTATCAGGCTGCCCACAGAGATTAAAATTCCATTCTCAAATTGCTGAAAACGGAATGTATAGCGAATTTTGAAGTTCCTAGTAAACTGACTGACTGCTTTTTAGAAAAGTTTCACCCTCATAAACCAGGCTTCTGTTTTATACTTGAGATTCAATGAGGATGAAAACTGAATATAACGTGAATAATGTATCTAATTGAAAATTATAAAGTCATAAATGCGGTTATTTTTTATAAGTGGAGGTTTCAATAACGTATGATATAACGCAAAACATTACTTCTCAATAGCAGATTTATGAATAGAATTATAGTAAATATTATGAAAATTCCGACGTATCCTTCCCCTCGTCTCCTATCGTAAGCACATTTTCACAGAAACCGACGTGACCAACGGCTCCAACTGCCGGTTGCACTTCACACCACAAGACGGCAACGAAAGATTCTACAACGTGAATTTACGGTTAAGATCTGAGAGATATCGGTGTGACATTTGAAAAGAGGAAGCAGTACCAGCCGAACATTTACCGTATAATTATCACGAGCAGAAAACGTGGAACGTAGAAATGATCCCTCCTTTCGAATCGTTTCTTTGACCTCTCATGCGGTCAACGGTATCAATCTACGATCATTGATGGATAAATGAACGGGTTGTATTGTGGTAGGACGCGTTTAGGGTGTGGAATGATTAGAAAGGAAGCCGCGCTTGATTTCCCAGCCTTTGCCGCATTGGCGCCTTGGTCCAGCTCCGCTCTATTGTTGCTTAAGGACTTTTTCCTGGCGTCTGACCTCTCAAAGCCTCCCTTCCGACACGAGATTCCACTCAATTCCAGCCCCAATATCTCTTCCTCAAACCTTCTTTCACTGGTCATCTGGAGTGACCGGCAAGATTTAAGCTATATATCCCTCCATTAAGTCTCCATCTCGCAAGGGGATTGAGTTTTTTAAAGCCCCCATGGCGGCAGGTTCTCCGACCGTTGAGTTTACTTTTCTCTCTCCTCGAAAATAGAGTGGCTCAATGCAGCTACCTTGTGGTACTCCCTTTTTATCTTTCCTCGAGATAGTGCCATTTTTTTCTCCTACTCGCTGCCTATCTCAATCAATTTTTCGTCTCATAATGGCCACTGACGTCTGTCTCCGGTGGTTTTCAAAAAGGGGAATCAATTTTACTGTCTTGAAAGAGCAAAAGAAAGGAAGTAAAAATAAGTAAAGATTTGAGAGCAGGAGGAAGACGCGTGAATTGAGATTTTAAAAAGGAGTTGGTTGCTAGCTGAAAAGAGAAGTTGATCGATTTTGTGATTGATTCTTTCAAAGATGACTCGGCGATTTTCACTATGGAGAGCAGCGTTTACTATTGTAAGGGTTCTTTGGTACGTACAAGCGACAAACATACTTCTAAACTGAAACAATTCAACTGTGCTGCCATCTGTGAGAAGATATAACACCTTATGCGAAGCTAATTATGCCCGGAAACAGCAACGAATCCGTCAATAATTTACATCACAATTTAATCCGTCGGGTCCTTTTATTTTGAATTAATTATTCTATATTGAAGCGATGCGAAAGAAATCCCTCACTTCAATGCTGCCTCAAAATATGGTTTTTATCTAGTTTATCATGAAATGCGACAAATTCAGAAGATACCGTCCTGGATCGCGATTTTCTTCCCTTAAATGTCTCTATCGTAATAGAACCCCATCTTATTCGAATGATTGAAGAACTTGACTTTCTGGCATTCGATAGAATGGTTTACGTTCACATGTTCAGCCCAGAGTGAGTTTCAAGTTTTCAAACGTGTGAATGATAACAACTGTTTCTGTTGACAGATATTTAGCTCTTACAGGTCCATCTAAAAGAAAATCAAGAGGAAATTTCTACATTTTAGATAGAGTGGTGGCGTCTATCTAGGGAGAAAATCGTACGAATCAAAGCTGTATTTTTAACAATATACTCCATATACCATATATGATCCTTTCCATTATAAGTAATATAGTTAGATATTATCTCTTCATTTCATTGGGTTTCATAATTTATTCCCATCGTTATTTCATGTCATTATTGGGATCTGAGTTGTTCCATCTCATTCTTTACTATTCACTTGTACTGAACAAACAATCTTAGGTTGAAATAAGATGGTAAAACTAACATTTTAATTTATACAATAACACAATAAATACACACACTCACAACCTAGGTTTCGTTGCTAAGCAACATCATGAGGTGACATGTCAAAAATCCCACAGTATATATAGATAGGAAAAATCATTTTTCCTATAGAGGCCGCCTCGATAATGGAGGCATCTTCTCTGAAATGCGCAGATGGATTTTCCCAGAAATCGGTAATCCGAAGCTTCCTGTTGATCTCTAAACGTGAGTTCTGTCTGCCGACATACGGTTTACGGAGTAAGCCGTAAGTCGGCAGGCAGATAAGTAAGGATAAGAAAAAAGTAATATTAATTGATAGAGGCGCCAGCTCTTAGAACTGAAGGCCGCTATTTATTGCTTCGATTGCTAAGAAAGAAGTCTAAAATAATTAAATGAGTGATACAGTAGTTCATGAATTTTTCGATTTCTCTTACTCTGAACGTAAAAGAGATTTAACTCGCGTTTCTTTTGTTAGAGTCGTTTACGAAAAGTATTCGTATGTTTTCTTTCCGACTTATTTGTCTTACGAGAAATTGGGGAATCCGGAAGGAGTTCGGCTTCGTTAGTATTTAATATAGTGTGTTTAAGTACTTACAATGAGGATAGTTTAGTTAAGGGTTGGAGGGCCTCCCAAGGGACTTCTTGCAGGGTACAGTTCTGCAGCACTCTGTGGAAAGAACGCGCAGTGATAATTTGTATTCAGGGAAAATTCACAAAAATAAAACGATGTTTTAACGACTTTCTTTAATTTAAAATGAGATATGAAATGATAAAAATGGATGAAGTGGTCTTTCGCCATGGATGATGATCCCTCGTTATTCTGTGGCAGAAATATCTTTTATTAGTAAAACATATGAAAAATCAATTTCCTTTGCTTTACCATAACTATATATGACAGTGGATGATGATGCTATGAAGAGTGAAACTTTTAACTTATCATTTAAGTATACCAGGATAATAGATATGTTATAACTATCTCCTTACATTGCTTTATTACTAATTCTAAATATCCGAAATTTAAAGGAATGATTGTTGAATACAGTAATACCTCGGCTAAGAAAGGTTTCTTTCGCTGCTTTTCGTAATCGGCTAACGAATGTTTTAGTGGATAGCATATAAGCAAAGCAGTACGATACAAACAGCAAATATAAACGGTCGTGTCATTCCAGTATCT
This sequence comes from Ladona fulva, assembly GCA_000376725.2. Lineage (NCBI taxonomy): Eukaryota > Metazoa > Arthropoda > Insecta > Odonata > Libellulidae > Ladona > Ladona fulva. Next base: position 870,755 of record KZ308324.1, on the reverse strand, counting down.
TATCTTTGTGTATGTGGCAAAGAAATGAGCTGACCACGTCACCTAGAGGACGCCCACCAACCCAAATGGGTTGTTTTCGTTCAAGACAACGAGAAGTGAGACGCCAAATAAAATCACGTTTTGACTAACGAATGTGATTCCTGAACGAATGATCTTCGTCAGCCGAGGTATCACTGTATATTAATAAAACGAGAGCGAAGAACTAGTATTATGTTTTTCTTTATCAGTCTACTAAATAGAAATCGATTACTTCTCTCAGAGTGATACATAATGCCGAAAAAAGTAAGTAGCTGAAAATATGTTTCTACCCGGGAGAAATAAAATACTTTACAGCTAAATTAATAACTATTTAATTGATACTTACAATCTCTTTATGCGATTGTTTCTTGCAAAGGTTTTAGGATGGATCTTCTCTAGCCTGTTATCCGACAGCACCCTGCAAAGAAAAAATGGAATTAATCTTTCGGTATTCATATTTATATCCTTCGAAGTTCATTGATCTCTCTCATTTACAATTACTACCCAAGTCCCTATGAAACTTCTCTTCAAAGTTTGAAGTCAATCTATGTACATCGTGATTTCAACCAATATTTTAATGTTACCTCGCCTCTCAAACACAAAATTACCATTTCTATGGTAATGGTGAAGGGATTGAGAGCACAACCCTCGCGTTGATGACTACACAGAAAGATTACAATTAATTCATTTATAAAACAGATTTATAACTCATTACAAATAAGTATTTAAATCAATTTAATGAAAAAAAGGAAGGACCATATAATCCAGTAAGTAAGGCTCTTGACTTCGACAGAATGTTTTCATTGAATCACCACGGAGGTGACAAATGCTGACGAATCTGTGAATATGGACATATACAATTTCTGTTCAATGAAATGCCATCAACTTAACAAATAAAACCATCTTCATTAAACCCTGCAGCTCTTTGGCGTGTGGCTGGGGGTGTAAACGTGGAGCGTTCGAGTTACCTTTTTGGAGTATTATTATCGCGTGTTGCTCGCGGAAAGAATGAATCCCTAAAGCCATTTGTCCTCGCATATATTTCTCTTATTTTACGCTCATTGTCGGAACGGTTGAAATAGCAGAGGGGTCAGATAATACCATTTACGTCTTCCGCAAATGTACTTTCTCTGAATTTATCAAGCAATCGCATCCTAGTTTCTAAACTCCTTTTTTTCAAGGATTTTCACCCTGCGTCTAAAACAACAGATTTTTAAAACCTCCGATAGCTTAGCTACGTGAATAACCACCTGTGAATATCCTCACCCCTGACCAAGAGTTGGGGATATTCACGGGAGATGCACAGGGTTTCAGCGTCGCCTACTCCTATCTTCTTTAGAATTCGTGCGGCAGTTTTATTTCCCTGTCTAACTGATGTCAAAAGGCCGATGTTTAAATGGAATATATCAGCTATAAAATACACTTAATGAATAACTGTATTCCGTTTCATTACATTTTGATTTTCGGCTGTTTAAATATAAGTAATACACAACCAAAAAGCGGCATGATAGACTCATATGCGACCTGATGTATTCATATGTGGTAAAATGGTACATACGTACGGCTTTCCGATGAAAAAAGGTTTCCCGTCCCTGATTTATCTCGGCGATCGAATCATAGGATTCACTTGCAAGGTCTTAATTACCCTTGTGGTCTAAAGCAAAAAACGGTTAGTTATGTTTTATTCGGAAAGCACTTACTTTGACCCAGAAAGGTGCACCATGGTTCGGAACAGTGTCAAGTGATTGGGAGCAAATTCGCAAACATGGCAGCTCTTCTTACATAAGCTATTTAGCGCGGAAATTAACTTTTCGCAAGTGTTTGGCTTTCGCAGTTCATCGCGTCGGATTTCTGCTGCGGCTCGAGGCGCCAAGAGTCGCGCTCGTTTGTTTTCCGGCGAATCAGCCATCCTCCATACCAGTTTCTTTTTACGTTTATTGATAGCTTTTCCTTCTAATAGCCTCGGCTGCAAGCGCTGCCGTAACCAAATTGCCTCTTCAAAACTCGTAAAATAATCTCGTTAAATTGCTTCGGAACGGAGGCGGGTACTAGGACGAGCGCTCATGTTTGAAGGAGGAAACTTGATTTTCAAAGCGGTACTCTTGGTCAGGTTTAGCTTCTTCTATGTACTACACCCTGGTTAACCATTAATCCAACTATTGTACTGCATAAACGAGTTTTCTTCTTAGCTGGGAGATTAGCTGATGCTGAAGTGGTTATTAAAAGGGTGTTCCGTCGCAAATGGATCCACGGGTGCTTGGAAAGGTTGGCTTACTTACTGTAATGCATGAACACGTGACGTCGCTAGGTTGAGCTAGAATCGAAAAAAGCTGGCCAAAAATGCAGAAATGGTTATCTTGAGTGAGGACTTTAAAACTTCGCAGGGCTACTCTTGAATAAATTCTGTATGCAACTAAGCAAGTCGTTTACGTTAACGCCTTCGCATCAAAATGATACAAGGGGTCAAACTTGAAGTTTTGCGAAAAATGCCGGTCTTTGATTTTTCGCGAAATTCTTCAACTTCAAGCTGACACTCAAGCAATGACAGCAATGTCACCTGCAAAGTGTATCATATCGATTCTTTCCTTCCACTTCTCCATAGGTTAGATCATTCATTTTATTAATTGCATCCTGTGTGTACAAGTACATGTTGTATAATGCAAGTGAAAGATTAAAACCCTGTCTAAAACTTTTATGAACTTTTGCCTCTTCTTGTGTTTCTCCGTCCCATATCACTGCCGTCTATTTTTACTAATTAATAATATTAACTAATTGTACGGTACTGTTCGTATTTATTTGGTTTATTTTTCTTTGGGATTGAAACTGTTACTTTTTCAAAATCGTGTGGGATTCTTCCTAACGCATAAATACTATTAAGTAGTCTAAAAACTTCTTCTTTCAGTGTTTCTCTGTCAATCTTTACTACTAAAAGTAGTTTAGCAGATTTTCCATCAACTCCTGGGGCCTTCTTATCTTTCATTTTTTTTTTAAAGCTTCGTCATAAGAGGTTCACTTTTTCCCTTATTTGCTATTTCCGTTTCAATAACCGTCTCTGCCACTGATTCTGCATCATAAAGTGTTTCAATGTATCTCTTCCACCTCCTTGCTATTTTTGTTTCATCATGGAGTAATTCTCCATTTTCATCCTTTTCGCTGTGTCTTTGGCTCCTAAAATACTTCTTCACTCTTTGAAAACCCGCTTCTTTATTTCCCTTCGTCATGCATTCCTCTATTTTCGTGCATCTTTCCTCAATGTATTTCGCTTTAACTTCCTTAGCTTTCCTTTCCGTAGCATTTCTCAATACTTAGTGCTTAATTTGATCATCTGGCTTCGGGGAGTTTTAAGAACTCTTGCCTCTCTTCAATTATTTTCAGCACATCTTCCGTAATCCATTCTCATTTCTTTTTTCCCGCTACTGTTTCAGCTTTATCATGTCATGTCTTGTTTCATTCTCTCCCCTTCTCCATGAATACTTTGTGTGTCTTCTTTATGTTCGTCCATCTTTTCCTTTAATGTCTGTTAATACAATTTAGAGGTCTCCATATGTTGTACTTAATCAATTTGCAATTTTCTCTCTTTGGTGTTCTATAGTTTTTTAAAAGTTATAACACATTTTGCCATTAGTAAATTACGATCACTATCCGCTCCAGGATAACTTCTGCAATCTTTGCACAGATTTCTAAACCTATTTTCATAATTACGTAATCAATTTGAAATCTTCTCTTGTCCCCAGGCATTTTCCTTATGTACCGTCTTCTAACATGGTGACGGGAAAATGTATATGCTATAAATAGCCTCTATTTAACGCAGAATTCAGTCAGCCTATCACCCATTTCGTTCCTCTTCCATAGCCCATAATCTTCCGCTAGAGTTCCCTCTCTTCCTTCACAGTATTCATGTCTCCCATTATAATCAAGTTTTTATTTCCTTCAATATCCTTTATCTTCTATTTCGTCACACGTACTTTCAACTTCGTCACCTCCGTGACAAGATTTAGGTGCATATATTTGTACTGTATCCTTAGGCTTTGTTGCTGTTTTGACTAATATAATTCTATAATTTAATTGCACATATCCCTTTACTCTTCTACCTACATTTTTATTAATGATAATAGTAACTCCTGCAACTCCTAGTCTACTTTCTGATGTTCCTGCTTTAATAATTCTGTAATTTCCACTCAGAAATCACTTTCCTCTGGCCACCTTACCTCTGACACACCTAACATGTCTATCCTCATTCTTTCCATTTCTGCCTTCACGTTCTCAAGTTTTCCACACTGTAGCATTGATTTTACATTCCAAGTCCCAATTCTTTCCTTCTGCTGTCTGATTTCTCTTTAGATGGACCCGCCCGGAAATTCGATTGCGCTCTATTTTAATTAGGCGTACAAATTAATATTTAGCAGCAACACATTTATTGTACATTAGCTTAGCTTATATATAACATGATGAGTAAGAACAGTTAAAATTAAGAGCGACCTCTGATGGCAGAGTATATGCAGTAAGAAAAAACCCACTAGAACCATCAAAAATCTTTTTTTGTTGTCAATGCGAGTGTGTAAACTATGATATCTGTTGATATAATTCGATATAAGAAAGTGTTTGAGATGTGACAGAATTTCACCGAAGAAATCAAACTGAACATATAAAGCAAGGTTGTGATTTTTGATGGTTCTGGTGGATTCTTTGACTGCAGGTTGAAAAACTTTACCGCCATAAATTATCGATTATATCGATAGCTTAAGACATCTATTTACGATTCTATCGATAGTTTAAAATATCAATTTATCACAAAAAAGCGTCATGATCCAATGTGGGACAAACATTTTCCAAGAGCGGTAATACGTATTTATAGTGTTTTTTTACAAAATATATGTAGAAACGTCGCGATTTTTATTAAAAGTCTATATTAACCAATATCCTACGAAAATAGTCAAATATAACATAACATTTTCCATTTTCAAATGGGACAAACATTTTCGCGGTTTCTAGTGTCAGGAGATTAAGAGAATCATTCGATCAAATTACTTAATCGATCGTCGAATGCAATATTTTTACTTTGTGTCGGAGTTATGTAACGGCTTCTTTATTCGCCATAGATATTCAAGTTCTCGGAATCTCACTCACCCAATTCCGCAGATAATATTGTCAATCTTCAGTCAGATTCAGTATTAACATTATTTCCATCGACTATTAAAATTAGAAGTTTATAATAACAATTCTCCGTAAGCCGTAATTCGGCAGATGGAACTCACGTTTGGAGAACAAACGGCATGTTCCCGATTTCCGAATTCTTGGAATTACCCTATGCGCATTATGGGAACAATGCTTCCATCTTCAATAGTGTACATAAGGGTACGTGAAGATGGAATCATTGTTTGGTAATTGCATTGGTATTTTTTTGTAAATCGGTAATATCCTCCAAACGTGAGTTTGGCTGCCAACGTACGGCTTACGGAGTGTTTTTAGACTTCTAATTCAGTAACGACAGTGTTCCTATTTTTTTCCTTTCAGCACTATCATAATTATTTTCTTCGATTCTTATGTTAGGAATTTTCCGGTTATAATCATGGAATTCTTTAGTATTCGATTGCAAAAGGCAGGGAATTATTTAATGGACATATTGAGAATTAGTATGTAGTCATCAAGCTTAAAATTAGTGACTACCAGGATAAGATATAATAATTATTTTAAATTTGACAATGAAGGAAATTGGAATACTAAATAATGTGCTTAATAGAGAGAATGGGATTGAATTAGAATACTAATTGAGGGTGTTAGAAAACTGAACGACGACAGAGGCAATGCTCAGCGAACACAGAAGTCTTAGGTTCAACGACCAAGATTTCCCGACTATGAGAAGAGCTTGTTATCAGCTTCCGATTCGGCGAATTTATGTTCCCTTTAGATATTATGTGGAGTGTATCATTAACTCCAATAAAATCGCCTGGGGTGAGCTGCGCTAAAAAGGGAATTTGGATGCGAGACGCGGAGGAGGGCCCCAAAAGGCCCGGATCCTTTCTTAAGCGCCGGCGGAGAATGCAAAAGCAAGCTTCCGGCGCAACAAATATGCGTGCGCTCGCGGAGTGAAAAGGCGGTCTCTAGCGTTGAAAAATAGAAGCAATAGGCCATCGACACCTTCGCGTCGTGTGCGACGAGTGATGCGGCCTCATTCATTGGAAACTCTTTAATACGGCGGCTTCGAGGAGCGTATTCTGTATATATCGATTCCTCGTTTGACCTAAGGATGTGCGTTGTTTTCGAAGGATTGTTATCATTTTTGGCTAAAATTCTAAAATTGTCGATCGCAGAAAGAATAAAGTCGATTGAAAACCTAGAATGGATTTAAAAGCTCTCCAAGGCGGGGTAGAATATGCAAAGGGGGACACTTTAGAAAATTTTCTAATAAACTCATTTCCAATAAATTCTTTAAATTCCGTTTTTCCCTGATAAAAGTACTAGATGTTTAGTGATTGCTCAACCCGTAAAATCTGATTTTAATTCAGGGTTCAAATCAGGTCCTTCACAAGTTGCTAAAACTACATTGCGACTCCCTGTGATCCGACATTGTTTTAAAAGCGCATAATGATTACTAACGGAGCATACCTATGCTCCAAAATCGATGACTTTGAAGGAAAGCCAAAATAGATTCACTATTTTCTCAGACCCTTTCCCGGTTAAACTATCTTTCAGAGCAAATAAAACGAAAAATAGCTGGGGACTATTTTCTTCGAAGCGTTTTCTCCAAACTTCTCGACCTCTTCAATAATTTCTATTGAATACTTACCTCAAAAACGTTTGTATAAATTAATAATACGTACGGAAAGAAAATGATTTAAGGCAGAATTTGATGTTAAAAATTTCTTGTTTCCTAAATTAAAGAAGTAAAGACATCTGTTCAAACAAAACCGGAATAAAATGAAGTATTTCTTTGAATCGTAGCAATTTTGTTTTTTCTGCGATTATGTTATTCATTTACCTAAATTACATCACACTGTTATTTCCAGAATTACTTTCACTCAATACTGAAAAAAATTTAAACGATTTTCACTAACTTTATATTAGGAAAGGAAATGCACGCTCTTGATGAAGAGAGGCGGTCCTTCGTCTTATTTCCTATTGGCTCCATTTATAAAGAGAGAGAGAGAGAAGATGAGATCTTTCCTCTTTCCTTAACCCGCAAACATCAAGTGAACAAATAATAACTCGTTTCAATGTATTTGGGCAAAATTTATTCATTTTTAAATCAATGATACAGAACAGCTGACTGCGCTTTCTAATAACAATTTTGTGAATGGATTTTTTTCGAATCACATAGAGAGAAATTTAGGTAAAGTAACAAATCACGCCTTAAAAAGGCCTCTTAAAAAAATTAAAACCTAGCTTTATTCGAGAGAGAATTCGAATCACGGGTTTGCATTCAAATAAAAAATCTATTTCAAAAGTCATTTAAATTGAATTTGATGACGGCGGTTCAGAATAGCTCCATAAAGAACAGAATAATTCCTCATTCAACCTAGCGATCGTGTCCAATCCAAATGCAGTAAATGACGCTTGTATATTTTGGGAAATAGAAGCCGAAACAGTTATCGACGCCTCTGAAAAGCGTTCGTTTGCATAATTGCCTCTGATTATGAGACTTCCTAAAGATGAATCTGGTTCTTTCGTGAAGCGAGCATGGCCTTTGACTTGTGGAATTGCTGTCCTTTTCAGTTTGTGATTTAAAAAAGGGTCTCTTGAGGGGGACAGCCGTTGCCAGCGCAAAGCGACGTCCGAAGTGTATTCATTGGGCGTCCGAACCTTTCCGACGGCCACAAACTCTTAGAGAGGCTGATAAAGGCTAATATATACAGGAATATTCAAGAGTAAAGGATGGAACTTCATTAGCCTTCTTATGGATTCAGGGAAAGCGTCAATTTATCGAATGGCCAAAAGGAAAATAATTTTCTTTCTCTGCTGGATGTGCCTTCCTAAGTTGGTATTTTTTGCACCACGAGTCTTTGAAGATGATCGAGGAATCATTAGCAAAGAAAATTCTGATTGAATTTGAAGTTAGTTTTTTGCTATTTTTATCGCCGAATAGTCGATAATTTAATTCTACCATAGCTCGCGGTTGGCAATGTCGTAATTTAGAAGATTATGAAAATCGGCTGAAATTGCTGACTCTAGGGATCTAAATAGAATCAGAATAGAACTATTCGGAATATCTATGGGAACGAAGCCAAGATTAATTAGTGTTGATGATTAAGTTGATATTGGACCAAATTCACTTTTCCAACAACCTCGTTCGTAAACGAAGTCAAGGGAGAACATACCGAAGAATATTCTTTCAAGGTTTCCGAGAATCGAAATACTCTATATTCTGAAATAATTAGGTAAAATCAAGAGTAGTTCGATAAAGAATATAAATGAAGTTACGAATGAATGATAGAGCTTTCCTTTGAGATATTGGAGGACGCATGCATAAATGAGATAGAGCACAAAACTTTCAAATGCTTTGCTAAGTCTAAACTTCCAAACATTATTGTAATTAAAAGTTAAGTTAAAAAACTGCCGTTATCACCAAGGTATAAGTATTTTGTTTTATCCTATGCATCTTGCAATGAACTTTTTACAATTTTTACGTCTAAAAAATTTCAACTACAATAATGTAATATTTGAAATTTTAGAACAGTAAATAGAGTAATGCACGGAAGTACAAGCTAACGGAAGTGATCTACAATTTTTTTGATACGTATTTAAAGTGTTTTTTTACAAAATATATGTAGAAACGTCGCGATGTTTATTAAAAGTCTATATTAACCAATATCCTACGAAAATAGTCAAATATAACATAACATTTTCCATTTTCAAATGGGACAAACATTTTCGCGGAATCTAGTGTCAGGAGATTAAGAGAATCATTCGATCAAATTACTTAATCGATCGTCGAATGCAATATTTTTACTTTGTGTCGGAGTTATGTAACGGCNCAGTAAATAGAGTAATGCACGGAAGTACAAGCTAACGGAAGTGATCTACAATTTTTTTGTTTCAGTCAAGAATCAGTATTCAAGAGTTATATAAAATTTTATTTCGATTAGATAAATACAGTTTGAGAAATCAAAACTCTAAGTGAGCTTTCCGTTAATGAGCGAAAAAAAACTGCCTTTTTTTCGTTCCATCGGTGATAAAATACCACCCAGATACAAGCAAAAACTTTTGCATTAAATGGTCGAATTCAGAGTGAAACATTCTAAAATTTGTTGCAACCTGTTTTTCTTTGGAATTGCTGGTTTAGTTCTTATTCGTTACTAAGCTCGAGTATTCATAATAAACATCCGACGGTAGGTGTTAAATTTCAAGCAGAAACTTAAAGAAAGCGGTAATTTAAGCCATCAAACATTTATTTAACCAATAGATCAATTATCCATGGAGCTTTTTACGAAAAAATTCAGCCGTTCGATTCGAGGAATGAAAGGCACCGCATTACGTTTTAGGATGAAAATACCGCTCGTTGAACTGGATTTCCTCTCTGAGCACTCACAAATACTCACATCAAGCGGAGGAATCAAACTATTAAATCGGAAACTTTACGGGCTCTCAGGTGGAAGTTTATTGGCAATTAAAGAAAAAGTTGTATCACACACGAGATAGAGTAGGGAGCAAGGCTTTGGAAGATATTTTGCTGAGGCCACTGAACCATTGGAAGATGGCCGTCATCCATTCAAGACGTCATAGGAGCAGTAGACTATGATGGAATCGATGGAACAAGACGCATTAGCTGTTTCCTATATCTTGACGTTGCAATGGGGTGTTTGGCTGATGATGCGTGAATTCTTTTGAAAAGAGATACTTCTGACATACTTCTCATACACTCCTGGAAGAACTGTCAATAAACAAAGGAAAATCATGACCCAAGACGAACTGTTTCTGGAATATATTTACTTAAACAAGCAAGAAAGTATTATTTATTAAAGGATTTACAATCCAAAAAGGACAAGCAGAAAATTTTATTTATTCGTAAAACTGTCAAAAATCAAAACGGTAAAATATTTGTGCAATTTAATAAAAAACTGATTTGTAAAACAGAAGAATTAAGAATTGTCAAAAGCATTCATCCGGAATGATCCAGATTCGACTCTAGGTCTCCTAAGACTTTCTCGCTTTAGTTTACTCCGCAATCGCTGTTCATATTTGGTGATAGCAAAATTCATATTCATTTTCCGGGTGTAGCCATTAATGGTTTTTCGATGAAATGTAATGATATTGATACCGAGAAGTGGTATTATATTAGAATCGGAGAGAGCAGTAATTGTTGATTTTTCTTCATCTGCCCAAGGTCAGTTTTACCCTAGTCCAATTTAGGCAAAAGCTCAGGGGCGACTTGAGACCGAGACTTGAGGAAGCCTTAAGGATAAACAGGTGTGAAAAATAGTGACATGATTGGAACTCGAACCCAGGTCTCTCACTTTCCGGGTGTGTATTATAACCACTAAATTACCATACCGTACCGCTGATCAGCGGCATTCTGCCGCTCGGCTTTTCCTATGCTTTGTTGTCTTCTTTCCGACATCCGAGCCATATCTTGTTCAGTTGACAATCAAGAATATCCACTAAGCTTGGAAAATCATTTACAGTAGATGAATATCAAGTCGCTGAAATATTCGGCAAAGCTAATCAACATCATCTTATTCTCTTTCCAATGCAAATGTTTAATTTTCATTGAGGTATATATTTAAAATATTTAAGATATTTAAATTTTCTTAAGATCAGTTATCAAGGGTATCCGATATTTATTTTGCACTTTACAGATCTGAGAACCCGCAATTTAATATAAGTAACCTGTGGATATGTAAATCTGCATCCTATTCCTCTGCTGAATATCGCCTTCAGATATCTTTCGACAGGTTTTGCAACTGCCTTGAGGTTACTTTTCGTTTCATTATGGATTATTTTTCAAATTTTATACAGAATACTTCCCTGAACCTTGGGTGTTCACAAAAGTTATGACCAAACGGAAGCAATACGAGGACAATGCTCGTATCACTCACATTCTGATCTCAATCTTTCACTTTGATAACCACTCCTCCGCCGATGGAGATTAAAATGAACGCCATGGGAAGCTGAAAATGAACGTGTGCACGTGACATAAACGTGCATCGTTATGAAGAAGTCTTCCGGTAGAAGCGCATTCATCTCTGCACGTAGAAGGCGCACGTATGCACAAAGTAATAAGGGATTCTTCGAGTAGCTCATTGGTGGAGGGAATGCCGACATTTGCTGCATATAAAACTGGAGAGAGAGAGAAATGGAATGTGTTGTTCGACTTTTCTTTGAGCAAATGCTGTGAGAAAACTCTACTGATAACTAAAAGTAGGTTTCGCGTGTTACGTAGGAAATTTTTAGCTATACGAGGTATAAGTTGAGAGGACCCCTTAATAAGAAATCTTTGGATGCTTATACGAAGAGCCTGCGAGTAATTCCTCAATTAAATTTGTGCTTTTCCTAAGACATGGTTTCAAGACCAACATCGAAAGAAATTGTAAATAAATGTTATATCTTAAAGTGACGAAAATCATATAATATAATTATCTCCATAGATTTATCTAATGTACGACGAATTAAATATTTTAGAAATATATGGCAGAGCCTTGTGATAGATATATTTCGATAGAAACTTCGCGAAAAAAATATGAAAGTTGAAACATACTCTTACGAGGGTTGATAAAAAAGCGGAATTTTTTCATTTCCCGAGCTGTATAATTCCAATTGTCAAAAATCTTTTTCTGTGTGTTGGTAAACATGTCCCTTATGTACGTTGTTAAGGGCAGCCATTTTGAAAGCTTAGTCTATCGTTGGCAGTCCAAAAGGTTACATGCGTTTAGCTCCTTAAGCGATTCTGTCTCGATCTCCTCAATGTTGCCAAAACGTCGTCCTTTCGATATTTTTTTTACCTTTGGGAATAGGAAGAAATTACAATTACAATCCAGGCATCATAATGGTGGTGGTTTTTGCCAAAATTTCACTAACAAGCAGTGAGGTGTGAGCTGGTGCGTTATCGTGGTGCAATTGCCACGAATTGTTTCGCCACAGGTCGGATCGTTTTGTTCGGATTACTTCACACAAATGGCGTAGAACGTCCAGGTAATATTCCTTATTGACCGTATGACCTAGTGGCAAGAACTCTTGATACACTACACCATTAAAATTGAAGAAAACCATGAGCAGAAACTTCACATTTGATCAAACTTGGCGTGCTTTTTTCGGTCTAGGTTCTTAAGGAGGTTTCCATTGGGACGACTGGGCTCGAGGTCATACATACATATAACATAGTTTCGACGTCATACCCTTACACCCGTGTTTCGTTACCAGTTATGACCCGTTTAATAAGTTCTGGATCGTCATTGACTTCATTCTGCAACTCTGGAGCAATGTTCATTCAGTGCTACTATTGGTCAAAATTCAGCAATTTTGGGACACATTTTGCTGCCACCCGTTTCATGCCCAAAACATCCGTAAAAATTGCTTGGGATGATCCAAATGATATTCGAACATCATCAGCAACCTCTCTGATAGTGATTTGGAGATCATCTATAATCATTTTCTTCACCTTTTCGACGTTATCATCGGTTGTCGATGTGCTGGGGCGTCCAGGGCGCTCGTCATCTTCGGTGCCTTCACGACCCTATTGAAAACGTTTGTACCACTTGTAAACGCCCATTTTATTCACTGAACATTCACCAAAAGTAACATTTCCGATGTATTGAATCACTTTCTTCTATTTCTAACGCAGCATTCAATGCAAATTCAATTTTTGCCGCAAGTCAAAAATCGCCGATCACAGTTAAACACGTGTATCCTTTTTGACTGCCAACAATAGACTTAAGCTCTCAAAATGGCTGTCCTTAACAATGTATGTTAGGGACGTGTACCAGTACAGCCAGTACACAGAAAAAATTGACAACTGGTATTATACAGCCCGGGAAATTTAAAAATTCCGCTTTTTTTGATCACACCGCGTATTTCAAATATTGTACGCGTTCTAAATTTTTTACTAAAAAGTTCACCCATATATTTTTACATTCAGTATTTTAATCAGTTGTTCATTCAGTAGGTGTAACTTCCTAGTCCTGTTCGGCCCCAATAAAGTTATTTTTATCGTATTTTACTTTAAATACTGTTTCGGTCCTTTTTCTTCGCAGAATTATATGACTTTAAATTTTTGCTTGTTGGTGTGGTGCCTTTTACACTTTGATACTGTAATGAAATAGTTCTTAGGTTTACAGGAACACGGAATCCGTAAATTATTATAAATCAGGAAAATTATCAACGTATAGTATAAAGACGAAGGCTCTTCACTTACTAGCATTTCATTTCGGTCGCTCGAATCTTTCAAAATTAAAATCGACGCAAACATCAAACGTTGCTGGGGACTAATCTAAAAGGAACGTTTTGAAAGAGAGGGTTGCTATGCTACCGCACGTATGTTATTGTCTCGAGAAGAGAGGATCCCGAACGAGAAAAGTAAGAGCCAACATCAGCAGAAGGTCGGCCGTGAAAGTAACACAAATCAGGAGATAAAGGAGAAGATGCGAAGGGAGAGGAGAAAGGGAAAAGCACGGCTTCTGGAAGAGGTAAAAGTGGAGGTTTTTAGGGATTTAGGCAGGATCCGGGACGTAAATTCCGACGAAGAGAAGGGGCCAAGAAAGATAGGCGATGAAGGGGTCGAGGGGAGAGAAAGTGAATTCTTGAGAAGTGAATTCATACTGGAAATCGATATAAAGTTTGCACAAAAACATTGACTTTTCCGAAATGCAGTAATTTCACACATTGATGCTGAGGAGTGCTAAAATGATCCAACATCAATGATCAAGTATGAGATGAGTCGCTAAATAACAAGGTTAGGATTCTTCATTGTGGATGTATCGTAGCAATAAAAATGCACTGTGAATTAGTATTAGGATATATAGCATTTCCTGAATTATTCTAGTCGACCTGAATTCATCAATTCAGTGTTAATGTATGTTAACCAAACTCAGAAGATAGACAAAGAGTAAAAATTACAATTTGAAAGTCGGTTGAAGGTAAAGTGACTTATTTACTGATATGAAGTTCATTCGCGAACTTTGTTTTCTTTACATACTACGACTGTACTATTCGTTTGGTATATTATTAGATAGCTCTTATACTATACTAAAAGTACATGTAAGATCATTATAAAATCAGTGGATTAACAAAAGTATATAAATATATAATTCAGGAAAAAGTATATAATAGGAAAAAAGTGTGGGTGTCAGAATCATATCATGTTCAAAATATTCGACTTAAACATACTCTTTAAAAGATGGTTTTTTAAAAGAAAGAAATTTACTCTGTAAATACTTCAAAATACTGTAGATACTTTAAAATTGTCCTAATCATTTGAAAGTTACGCATTTGTATCCGTTCAATGAAGGGTAAAAATTGATGTTTTACTAAAACATATATCTAAATAGATTTTCTCTACCGTCTTAATCTTTTAGATAAGAGTTCATTTGATTTATATTTGGATAGAATTAGAAAGAGAGTCAGTTTGTTTGAATACTTGGAATCAATACTCTTACTGCACTCAAAATCTAACTTTGGAAATCAAATTATGAAGGAGAAAATGTGTGGACTCAAAGCACACGATACTCGGTGGCTGGTAAAAGCGAATGTTTCAGTCTGTACAAAATGAACTTAAGGAACTTGAAAATGTCAGCTTTAAACTCTATAAACGTAATTCCTAAATAGTTTCCGCCAAGCACTCCTTAAAGCGCGATTCGGAATTCGGGCTTGTTGTTCTTTGCCTTTCTACTTTAATTCCCTTTCCCGGAAGTAATTGCCGAAATTGAACTAAACCCGGACTTTCCGACGCCTTCGAATCGCTAGTTTTTAAGGGGAAGCGAAAAAAGACATTTGGTGAGAAAAATAACTGCGTTTGATTGAGAGAGAGGAAGCCTTTAGCAGAAAGAGTATGAACTGTTTGGGGAATGAGTCCTTTAAGATCGGTGGGAAGAGATGCGAAGAGATGGAGGTAATTGAGGCAGTGGATAGAGTAGAGATAAGGGGAAAGGTGGAGTTGTTTTGTATTGCAAAGGGGATGTGGGAGATTTAAGGGAATACCAAACTGATGGAAGGACAATGAAGAGCACTCTAAGGCTGGACAAGTTGCTCCAATGTTTACAACATAATATAACATAAGGCTTACAATTTACCTCGGAAAAAGTAATATTTTTGCGCCACAAGCAGAGTAAGAGCGTGCATTCTTTTGAAACAGTTAACTAATTCATCACAAATTACGTACATTTTTCGTTTAATCTATTTTCAGTACGGTAAATTAGGAAAATGTGCTTATATATTCCAAATATTAGCTATTTTTCTTTAAATTGCCGATTACTAAATTGTACATTTTTCTCTCTCCCTTCGCGAAAAGATTCGTTTAGTTGAGAAAGGAAAATATCGGATTTTTTCCATTCATTTGGGTTGGTTTTTATTCCGTTTATCGACTCGCGATAGCACGCGCCCGCGGAGATTAATCACCCGTCATTATTAAATATAACGGCGAGTTAACAGTAGACGTAAATACCATGTCACGGGATGAATATGCTGTTTGGAAATATCATTTCTCGAGAACAGAATGAATGGAAAAACAAATACTCAAGCCAGGTCACTTACATCCTAATGTAGGTAAGTATAGCCTTCTATAATGATTCAAAGTTACAAATCGCAATTACTTCAGTAAGTTGGAATCAATGTTATCCTATAGATTTTATAAGGAAGAATATTTAACCTGCCCCGGCATCGAACTGTGAATCATTTTGGAAGCGATCAACTTTTAATATAAAACATAGCCACGAATCCCATCCACGTGCCGAGTATTAAATATCCGAACTGAAGTTCTGTTATATAGGGAAATTAAATAAGAGTCAGTATTGAGGTCAGATTTTGCTATTTAACTGCAAATTTTGAGAAAGTATATTACTTGGGTTGGTTTCAAAGGCGTAGCGGGGATTACGTATTATTCTCTGAGAAGTAAACAGAAGTTAGGGATCGACCAGAGGGCATTTGCATAAAGAACTAAGATAATTTACTCAAAGAACCCTTCGCTCCCTTCAGGTTTTAATTTCTTATTTTTTCGAATGAGGGCGTTATTACTTAGTCACAGCTGCTTTGTTGTTCCCGTCGTGTGCTTTTTTTTTAATCAACGGCAGTGCTCTTTGCTTCCTTCCAACGTGTAGGGACAAACCTTTTTGAGACAAATTACCAAAGACTAGAGACAGTCTTGAGAAGTTTCAGACACTGACTTGAATTTTAGAGATTTTGAAATTACAAGTTTCTTCGTTGTAATTTCCAAATCTACGTCAGAAAAAGGATGTTTTATGTAAACAGAAACTAATAATGTTAGTCTGCAATGACTTGAATATCTCACTCACAATATTTTGACTCACTCACTTTTTTAGTTTTAAAGGAAAAGTTTTTTATAACGTTTTATAAAGTAATATAACTAATATCACTAAACATTAAAAAACAAATAGTAAGAATTTAACCAGTGATTCAAAGATTTTATTAACATTTGATTCCCTAAATACTATTCATGAGAATAAAGAGTTGAAAATAATTATCTACAAATTAAAAGTCAGTGAAGTTAAATCTTAACTTGAGGATGCAATCAGTTTCCCGAAAGTTTTTCTTTAAATAAAAATCAAGACGAATCAAGCGAATCCGTCGTCCTGAGGGTATAAAATTACCGAAGAAATTAATTTACAAATATTTTATCGAAGTCGTAAGTTTGCATTCGACTTCCTCGTTGAAAATAATTACCACCGAAGATTTTCGATGCAGAATTTCTTTAGATTTATCATTATATGAACGATCTTGGATATTATAAATTCTTTTTTCGCTTAAACGTTTCGCCCATGTGAATTGAAATAGAAATGGAAATTAAATTTTTTCGATTGGTTCTTATGGCATAAATTATATCTTAGAAATACGATGAGGGGACAATTGCTGGAAGTTTTCCAACTGAATGAGGGAAAAAATGATAGAAAATTAAGGAAAAGCACTCTTTAAGCCTTGACCGAAACTTATTTTGAATTCACAATCACTATGACAGGTCTCGAAGCCATTCTTAATATTATTTAGGAGGTAGATATACATCAACAGAATTAACGTGTCGTAAACTTTTTATCAATATAAAATGATTCGATGTATCACAAAGCAAACAAATATCAAACAAACCTTCTTTACTATTTTGAACAGGTTTGAATATATAATAGAATTTAATACAGATATATCACAATTCTTCGTGGAGGAAACAGCAAGATTTCCACAAATATTGCGCCCTTTTGTGGTTTAGTGAACAATGTAATTGAAACGATATTAAACTTAGTGGCTTCAACTACGTAAGAAAGTTTTTCTTTATCGAAAGCAAATGAAAGAAAAGGTAAACAATATAAGTCGCTAACTTTGTTTTGTAATTTGAAGGGACTTTATTTACAAAGGAATCATATTTGTAACTTCATTTTCCTCCACTAGAAAGAATTGTACATTTTAAAACTCCTGTCTCTTCAATCTTTTATCCACATTGTACAGATAATATGGCTGACTTTTGAAGTGCCATTTTTCCATCACACTATCTAGCCTTTTTAACGAGTTAAACCTTCATCCACGTCACACAGTTCACATAGTTGTATCCCACAACGCCAATTTGTTATTTAACACTTCTTCAACCCAATGCCTCGTCTCGTTGTTACGAATTACGGGAGACACAGTCTTGAGTTCCAAATGCACAATGCATTCGTCAGGAAGTAAATCCAACAGCTGATTCTTGAGGCGGCGGTGTCGATAGAGTTTCAAGAGGTTCTGATACTGGTAGGTGAAGAACCTGTAGTTGATATTGCTCTTGAGCCAGTCTGTAACCGTCTCATTTTGGCTGACGTCCAAAACTAGGCCAATGTGTTCAGCGAATGAAGGCGAGAACACTAGATCAATGTCCTCTTGAGTCCACTGCGTCATGTTCTGCTGACTTCTCATTTTTCTAATCTTGGCAAATTTCTTAGGCTCGTAAACGAAAACCTGGTAGACGATGTCTCCTGTCACGAAGGCAGATATGTAATGGGTGCCTGCAAGCTCGAGAAACTCCTCCACACTGTCCATGTCTCCAGGAGAGACGAGATTCACCCAGTCGTTCGAGTAGTTTGTAAGCTGAAGGCTATCGTTCATGTCAATCCATCCAGACGTGTGCTTCTTGATCAACCTAACCAGAATATAATTGTACTTCCCATTTACGTATTCCTCCGATATTCCCATGGTCTTGGCCAGCTTTCTCTTATCCCATCCGCCCGTATACGCCTTGTAAGGGTTCTGTAGACCTTCGATCGTGAAATTACGGAAAAAGGCCTTCACCAGCTGTTGCAACGAGTTGCAGAAATCCAGCAGGATGTCCCCTTTGTGATCGAGGCTAATTTTGCTGCCTGGATTGTCCTCGAAAATCACATGCGTCTGCTCGAGTATCAGCCAAGGGAGTGGATGTTTGATAGGAGTGACGTGTAGTGTTAAGTACAAGTATCCGTAGCTGGAGAGAACGTCGAACGTAAGTCCAGCTTGAAGATTGTCCAGCACATGAAAGGGCTGATGAGCTGCCACTAAGGTCGCCGAGCAGAGAAAGAGCAGCGGCTTCCACTCGCTTCTTATTCCCATGGTGGATTAATGAGAAATACTTAGAGTAGGTCAATGGATTGAGAGATCTTATACTCCTCAGCGATTGGAAGCTCTCATCTCCGGATAAATTTGTCAAGAGATGAGCTTTTCCGAAGATAAGAAGGTTGCGAAACGCTAGGTCTTGCGTCCGTACTGTAAGCAATTATTCACTTACTGGAACGGATCGGAATCAAGGCTATCGAAGAGATCTCTTGGTTTTAGTAATTAATTAAGATGGATGGAATCGCGTATTCGAACTTGACCTCTATGTTCGAAGTTGGTTTATCAGAAATGACTGACCTTTAAACGTAAATAAACTGTTTTTCACTAGCGGCGGAGGCTCAACATCTCACTCAGAAGCTCATAAACGCCATGGAGTCATGGCTTTTAATCTCCAAGTAATCGATTATTTACTTTTTCATCCTATAACTATTTCTCTTGTCTGTTCCGAGTATCTAAGGAAACTCACAGTTTATCATCAAATAATGAACGTTTACTAAGATTGGAAGCAAGTTTCGGTGTGTAGAACTCACCCAAAGGATGAGATACATATTACATTAAATACCAAAATATCAAAAAGGCTTGAGCTCTATGAGCCTTTATGAAAACTTGAAACACATATTAAATCAATTATATTAAAAAGGTACGAAGCACAGAAAGTATTTATATATACACACACAAACACTAGCTGAAGTGGGGAAAGCATAAAAATGCATGAGCTCGGATTATGACAATGGAATTAGTCATCAGGGGGATGGTTTGTTTGCAACCTCAAAATTTTAGAATAACTTCGTTTATTTGATCAATATTGTGAAAATATATGAAATTAAGAAATTAATTAAACACAACCAGCCAAACTCAAACCACACCAATGGCAACTAAGGTAATGGAACCAAGTGGACACTATATAGATATAAATTGATTATAGATAATCGAACCAAGTAGAGAAAATTACTGATTCAGTAACTTGAAATTGTAATTTACGCGTTAATTTTGGGAGCAGAAATAACGATATAAATCGCAAATAAAAGATTGGAGTAATAAATTGGGCGACGCATTGAATTTTAGATTACTAGAATGAGAATTTACTCTTTAAATCTACGTTGGCATTTGTATGCGATGACTAATAATGATAAACTATAACAGCTAAACAGGCTTCTCCAGTTTGGACATCCAACTGGAATATAGGTGAAACGTCGTCACTACAGTTATTGCAGCGGAAAACATAATGCAGAGATTGACTTTTCACTCCAATGAAAATTTGATGAAGAGTCAAATACTTTCAATCAGAAAGTTACCTAGTGCTCAGGATAGAACCGAATCGTGAAGAATAAAAAGGCTTTGGACAAAAGATTTCAGTGAATTAATTTTAGTTTAATTTAATGCGGTATTTGATTGGTTTTATATAATTTATTATAACTGACGATAATATGTAATAATGATAATAATATAATAAAATATTAAAAGTAACAAAAAATAATAAAAAAATAACAATGAAAATTAATAAACATTAATAAAAATACTAAACATTAATAAAAATAATAATACAATAATGACAGTAATGTTTCCTTATTATAAATGAGTGATAATATAAGTTAATGTTAGTGTCCTTGTAAATATATTTCAGATTATCAAAACCTTTTATCCCACGTCTCTTTCGTTTTATAATTTGTTTTTTTCCTCTCTTTATTTCCTTCTCGCTCAGAATATCTCAGAGGAGAGAAAGATGCATCAGTAAATTAATGGAAAAATGAAGAATATATTAGGAAATAAAGAAAGAGTGATAAAGGAATTAAGATGATTCATAGCAGGAATACTCTGCATTAGCTAATTCCCAATTCCAAGAATTCGGATCGGTTTTTCGGTTGGAATCTTGAATTACGATCCCTCTTCAGCGTAAGATGACTCCTCTCTGAGAGACAACCAAAGTGAATAAAGGACACTGAGGAAAGGGATTTTTAGGGGGACAATTTCTTTTTATGAGGACTTTTCGTTGGCTGCGTGAGAGGCCAATATCGGGGAGCAATGGCGCTCCACGGAAAGTTTCTTCCGCTGTTAATCATCCTCCCGATAAGAAAGCAACCGCTTTCCACTTGCACTTGTTGACTGGGTGGTTCGTTGACCTTTTTAAAGGTCTTCTCTAAAGATTGAATCGTCCTAGCGGAAGAATGGAGGATTTGCGTCGCTCCATCGGCACTCAAGCTGCGATCGCGAAGAAGTTTTAATTAGGATTTCCATGGCAATTTTCGTAGGACGACAGATGGCGGAGGAGATGAAGTAAATATGTCAGTGGAAATAGATCCAAAATATTGCGAGTAATTTTTAAATAAAGAGAATAGAAATAAGAATAGAATAGAATGTCAATTAGCGGGCCGGAATTAAAAAGACAGAACAGAAGGACAAAAAAGGTTATGGTGAAAACGGGAACTAGATAAGGATAACGAAGGGAGTTTTTAACATTGCACGGTAAACCGTGCGGCTGATCCGAAGAAATAACAAGTGTGAAAGATAGCTTTCCTCGCCAAGCAATTCCCAAACAGCATAAAAGAGATGCGGCATGGTAGTTTTGTGGTTAGATTACCTGCCCGCAAAGTGGGAGACCTGGGTTCGAGTCCCCATCACGTCGCTATTTTTCACACACATTTTTGAGGCTTATGGCCGATATCTGGATGATTCCTACTACATGTCAATGTTTTACTGATACAGGTAATGATGATAACCTATTTTCGAAAAAATACGAATTTGATGCAGTGTAAAGTTATTACAGAGAGAAAAAACTAACACAAATAACTATAAAAGATTTTCATAGCAATAAATGAAATGTGCTCGCGAGAATTGGTTTCCAGAAGTTTAAACACATTCACAAGCTTCTTTAAAGTGAAGCAGCGCTATCTTTAGTGACCTCAGAATCTTAAAGTCAGATGCAATAAAAAACGATTGAACAGGAACTGGCGAATGGTTGAGGATAAATCTGTTCAATAGAAACAGCAACAACAATGAGAAACAACTGAAAAGCGAAACCCAGTTTTTAGAAATTATGTTTGAAAGTTATATTTGCTAACTGTCATGATAAGCAAATCTCTTAATGACATTAAAATTATGTTGCAGGTTTAAACGAAGACAATTTTTCATAGCTTAAAATAGGAAATCTGCAATTCGCACTTCAAGGCAAGTACAGCATTAGCAGGGGTGGAATCGCAAGAGGTCGTTGAGAGCTTGTTTTTCATAGATTATTATGAGCCTCACCATAGTTACATAGTCTAAACTTAATTTAATTACATTAATTTGATAACAGATTCTACTCGAGTCTTAAGTGCTCTGAAAAGTCAACGCAAGTAAGGAAATATAATGAGAGAATAATTAATTCAGAAAGGATAAAAATGGAATAAAATAAAATTTACTAATAAAATGTAAACCATCTAACGAATACCTTTGGTCAAACATTTGAAATTGGACGTACAATTTGTTTACGTCATTCGCAGCAATTCTATGAGATTGGTCTGAACTATAAACAGTATTTTAACATCACGAACTCCTTTTGCTAGTACAGATAACGAAATATTAATAACTCAATTTAGCAACCTTCACTTTAAAAGTCCTGCAGTAAAATGCTTAAATTTTCAATGAGAGCAGAACTTTACAATGAGGCACCCACAGTTGGCATAGAAGGTTTGATTTGAAATGCATAAAGAAGCTCGTCTTTAGATTAGTTAAACGTTCATAAAGAAAGGTTATTTATTACTGGGTAGATGAATAGCAATATTCACCAATAGTTGATATTTTATCTCCAAAAACAGCGCTATTTAGCCAGACTTCGAGAATAAAGGGGAAAATATATAACATGGAAAAGTTATCCTGAACTGACGTAATCTTCATGGTTATAGAAGAATTCTAACATACCAAACATGACTCGGATTAAGTTAACCCGCAAATTATTTCCCTTCCAAGAACATTCTAAACTCATGTTATTGAATACCCCGTTTCAAAATTTCCCTTTCAAACAAGATTGAATTCCTAATTTACTCATGCAATGGACTGCGAATAGTTCCTTTAATAAAATTCCCTCCCATAGATTTAAGATACGAGTTATCTAACTTCTCGCTATATTTCCTAATATCAGCGTCTTTTTCTTCCTTCTCTTTGGCCATTCCGGGAAAATTTTTCTTTTTGTACAAATAAATTCCAACTATTCTGACAACTGAGAGTCACTGACTTTCCCTTGGGGAATCGTCTCAAGGTGAGAATGATGGGATACTTCCTAACAGACGCACGTCTTTTTATTTCTCGAACTCTCGTCTCAGACATCAATGGAGTTTAGCTGTTGATTACAAATAACGTCAACTTATTACAAAAATTGGGCAACAGCTAACTTCTAATTTTATATTTTTATAAAACTTTTTCATCTGCGAAATTTGGATATTCAAAAGCAATGGTTTTCGATGGGACCCATAAAGGGGCATATTTTCGTGAGATAATTTTAAGTAGCTTAACGTGATTGAAAAAACCGTATAAAGAAAAGTCTATTATTACTAACAATAATATCTTCGAGTTTCATTCCTGTGATCTGTCCTTCTAATATATAATGGCATTCGAAGTTTTCTTTGCAATCGCTGGAAATATCATCGTACTAAACATAAAAAGAAGATAAAGTCCAGCGCTGAGGAGCTGGCGGCCTTCAGATCGCATGCGGCCTTCTATGGCATTCGCTTGGGTCTTTCTGTACATTGAATAATAAAGTCAGCTATTTAAATTGCTGTTTCTTATTCTTATTTTTATGACAAGTGAAAAAAGAACGGAAAATATTCTCTTAAAATCTAACTTGCTGCCTGCCCAGTGATGCATGGAGATTTACGATAAAAATGGTTCACCACGATTATTTGGGAATGATTTTTAGCGCCTTTGCAAAATTCTAACCTTCTTTATGCGTATAGTATATTGTGCTCCATCTTTATATGGGAAAAGAACTTTTTGTGTTAGGATTTTTCTATTACACTGATGATTTATGGCGATGGCAGTTAAACAAGCGTAGCCGCTCAAACATATACATCGATTAATTACTAATTAAAAAATAATTATTGGAGATTTCTGCTAATTTTTCGAGATATCTACTCCGGCCATTTCTTTAAAAAAATATAAAATGGGACATGTACGAACATTTTTAATATTCTCTAATAGCCTCCTTACCTTCCGAAAAAAGTATGCTCTGCGCCACTTGCATGATTTCCAATCAACGCCATCGCTTTTTTTACACGCTTTCCGCGTTTCAGCTTTTTCTACCGTTGATATCATTCTTTGTGATTCATCTTGATCTTCGCGAAGTTTATCTCTTATTGTTTGACAGCAACTGTGGGGAATGAAAGGATTTGCACAGCCCCATTCTGTAAAAGAAGGCCATCTAGCGGTGGGAGTGGCGAACTAGGGGTAGATGTGGGTGATTGAAAGGGCTAAGGGATCCAGAGGATTCGCAGAGTCATTTTTCAACGGAATCGCCTTTTGTTCAGATGATTGCTTCTTTTTGCAGTGGGCACAATGGAGAACACTTCTTGCACTGCCACGGATGGCAAAAGTATGCGGATTTGCTTACTATTGTATTTTCGATTCTCTTCCCTATTCACTTTCTCCGTTTACGCACTAGAAATACTTATTTGGATATATCAGGAATATTGATTTCCAATGCCACAGTTTTCCAAGATTCATCGCAACGTCCGGTCCCGATTCCAAAATGGGTAAGTAATTATTAATGGTTATCAAGTTTTCTGTATTTCGCATTAAACCGTCTGCCCTAGCTCTCTGGCTAAAAGCAATTAGCCTCTTCGATCTATTCCCTAACATCCAGCAAAAGATCTGGAGGGGAATGAGAGACTAAACAGCAGGAGAAGAATGCATTTTCATTTATACTGTGTCGAAAACAAATGAAATATATCCCATTGTATGTTGGCAGCAATATGCACTAGTCACTATAGCTATAAATATATAAAATCACATTTCAATCAGCTTCCTTCTCTATTTACCATGATAGATTTTATACATTAACTTTCTTCAGGAGTGGCAGCTTTTTTTTCTTTTTAAAGCTTTCCGGTATACATTTGTCAATTATGACACGCGCAAGGACATGGACCACTGAATCGCAAAATCTTATATAATCTCTTGTGAATTATTGTGAAAGTATTTGAATCCTGGACTAAAAGAAACAAAAATTAGTCTCTTGGCCAGATTTTTTAGATTCTAGCTCACTCGCGAAGTTTCTCTTGAGAAATTTTCATTTCACTTGTTTCCCTCATTTCGTATAGCGTATATTACAACCTCTTTTGTCGTAAACTCATATTGCAAACATATCTAATAAAGAAGTGGCATAGATTTTGATAGGCTGTTCAGCGATCGTTGTGTGTGAATGACTGTAGTTAAGGATATGGGTTTTCATCCCCAATTCTTACTTGGTAGAAATAAAATCTTCATCGTGAGTGAAATATAACCAAATGAACTAACAAAAGAAGCCTCTCTCTTTGTCCGGAAAGCTGACAAAAATACGACGAGAAGGTGCCTAATCCTACGAAGCATCCCTTCTCCAGCGAAACGATCGCGGACCGCGCCGTGTGATGCGTTACCCCCGTAAAAAAATTGTTTTTCTTATGTTATGTATAAACTAAGAGGTTTTGTACTAACACAGAAAATAAAATAAATCGACTATTTTCTCCGAAACTTTCCCGCTTGAAGTTTCCTCCAGAGCAAATAGCTGGTGACTACTTTCTTCAATGCGTTTTCTCAAAAATTCTCGACCTCTCCAATAATTGAATCTATTGAATATTTGCCTCAAAAACGTTTGTCTAAATTAATAATAGGAACGGAAAGAAAATGATTTGAAGCTGAATTAGATGTTAAACATTTCCTGTTTCCTAAATTAGAGAAGTAAAGGCATTCATTCAAACAAAATCGGAAGAAAATGAAGCATTTCTTTGAATTGTAGCAATTTTGTTTTTTCTGCGATTATGTTATTCATTGACCTAAATTACATCACACCAGAGCCGCGCCATCTAAAGAGCCGCAACAGAAGCGTAGCCAACCATTATTATTATCACAACTTTATTTGGGTTCCGCAAGTTCTTCCGGGCTTCACCGCGATGTATTATATCCATCTTGACGACAGTTTCGCCTGCAGGATAGCTGACGAAACTGTCGTCAAGATGGATATAATACATCGCGATGAAACCCGGAAGAACTTGCGGAACCCAAGTAACCAGCGCCGCGGAAACCTTCGCAGTAATATCACAACTTTATTTGTTAATTTCTGTATGCTACACAAGACTTATCTAAGAAACATTATGATGTGAAATAAAGGATTGGCAAACATTTGGAGGAAAGAATTACGGATAACTCAAGACGGGGAAGAAATATTTATTCAGTGGATTTAAGAGAAGTTATTCACGTTAAAATACATTTTTTTATTAGAAACTTTCATTATGTAGTTGCGAAAATAGATTTCATGCAAATCATATAATTCTAAGCTATGCGTATTGCAATGATAATGCTACTAGAAAGTAATGCGAACTATTAACAATTTTTAATCCCGTATGCTTACTATTTACTAAGTCAGCATACGGAATATGCATAATTAATTTTTACTGATGTTTCGTGACAAATGTAAGCTTGGGAACGAAATCATAAAGCACTGGTTTTTCAGTCATTCAAAACTTTTTACCTACAAATCAGGAAATGTATGATTTGGTATTTAATGTTAAGGGGCGGCATATTATGTTTGCACCCGGCGCAGATAGGCCAGGCGTGGCTCTGCATCACACTGTTATGTCCATCATTACTTTCACTCAATACTGAAAAAAATTTAAACGATTATCACTAACTTTATATTAGGAAAGGAAATGCACGCTCTTGATGACGAGAGGCGGTCCTTCGTCCTATTCCCTATTGGCTCCATTAACAAAGAGAGAGAGAGAGAGAGAGAGAGAGAGAGAGAAGATCAGATCTTTTTTCTCTCTCTAACCCGCGAACATCCAGTGAAGAGATAATAAACGTTTTCCAACTTTCAAGATTGGCCCATTATAGATTAATACCCCCCACACAGATTATAGTCTATCTTTCACGTAGCTTTTAGTCCTCGGTTCGGTCCTAGACGAGGAAAGCGTTTCCCGTAAGAAATACTGGTTAAGTTCACTTTCATCGCTTGCAGGCTTCATTTCTTATGCAAAATTAAATAAGAAAGAATAGTCGTAAACTTCATTTTAATCGTTTGCGGGCTGCATTTCTATAGCAAAATGAAAAAAGAAGATCGTACGATCTTTGGACGATTTGAATAAGAAAGAAATTTTATAGATTCATATTCTTATCGTCAATTAAGGATGTCGGCTCCAGATTATGAGAATTTTGATTTGAAATTTTTCGTTTTTGCTAATCTGTCCTATTGAGCTGTGTTAAGATGAGAGGTGTAGGGTTCTCTTTTCTACAAATATGAGTACTTATTTAATCATATCTCTATTTGAGAGTCAACGGGCACTTCAGCTACTACAAAAATGTAAATGATGTAATAAAAAGTCTTGAGCTACAAGATGAGCTGGGTGATATTTGCGTACATAATATTTGAAAGTCCGTATACATTCAGATTTATGTAATTGTATTTATTCTACGAACATATTTATTCCAATTGTATTTCGTCGTGGTTATTCTTAGCGATCTAGTTTACATACACACGATGCTTTTCATCGGATCTTTTCTCTTAGCAATCACTATTATTATATTTATTAACACGGAATTGTCAATATTTTTTAAATAAATAAGTATTTAATAACCAAGTGGTTAATGGCTCGTTAATAAATTTGTTAATACGCCAAATTATGATTGGGAATCTCTCATGTACGAATTACTTAATTTACACTTTCTGACAACAATATCATAGATAATGCATACCATCATCTATTTAAACAATATTAATTTACAAATATTTCAATGTCTGGTAAATGAAGTGTTTTTATCCAGTGAGAACATTTAAATGTAGTCTCAATTTAACGTACTAAACTTTACTAATATTTATTTACATCCCGCGTAGTTATTAACATTTCAAATAATGCCCAGAGCCAAAGTGACATTTCTGATTTACACAGTTCTTTATTATAACATATGAAAATTAATATCAAAGCCACTGTAAATCATCAAGCAAATCACCAATTTACCTTAAATATATGTACAATAATAACTCAATAGATTGTTTAAATGCTTAATTATTTGAGTTACATTCTGAAGTAATTTTGATTTCGAAGCGTCACATTTACTTACGCTCGTTGGATTCAGCTAAAAATTCTTCGTTGGCGCGATCGAGATAAAAGAACTTGGTTGAGATTCCGATGAATTATTCAAATCTGAAGTTCTTTTCCTTCAGCCTTGGATCGAGTCCAATTTACGGTGTAAATGGACGATTTAGCATTTTATTACGTCTTCCAAGGAAAAGAACTGTCATTAATCTGATCAACTGATCTCTTACATGAGTTCGCACCCACAGAGTCGGAAGAAGAGAAGCACCGTTTACGTCGATTTCCCTCGGTAACTCGTATGAGTAAGTCTTCGCAAGTTACACCACTTAAGATAATTCAATATTTTTATTTCGATGATTATTATCATTTCAGTGTTTATCTATCAATTAATTATAACTCTATCACTGAAATATTGAAAGGAACTGAGTACTCTCATCTAATGTTGTGCAATCAACTAAGCATAGAATAGAATTGTTTTAATGCTGCACATAACGCTTTCTCTGCAAAAGGCGCGAAAATTACAATTTCTCGTTCTATGTAACAGCAAGCAAAAAATATTTGTTATTTAGTTTACAAAGTACATCTCTTATGACTTAACGAAAGATTATGAAACATTTCAACGATATCGGATCGATTCGATTGCAAGTCACCGAATCGTGGTCGGTTCACTTACACTAGTTAATGTAAGTCAATGTATTATTCGGTGATAATTGACTCACAATAGCACTGAATTGAGTTATCGTGTACACCGCTAACCGCTTGAAAAAACACATTTCGAAAAACGCATTTTAAGTTTTGGGAAATGTATTTCGGTATATAAAATGGAAATTTTTGATAATAACTTTATTAGTCGGTTCCTGCACCGTAATTTGGTATTTTCTCTCCTTCAGCAAAGTGTTTTCTTGGCATTTTTATGCTTCTCCGTTTAGTTCGATCTCTTAATGTGAAAACTTGTGCTCGTTGCTCGCCAACATCAGACAGCCTCCTCCTCTTCGCTCATAACTCCGGTTATAATGCAGAAAATCGTTAGAGTCCGTCGTTAAAGACATTAACTACATTGTGTACAAAAACTTCCATTATCTTTGGTCCTCTGAAAGTTATTTTAGGGGCAAATTTCAAAATTAACGAACGGAGGATTACATAACTATAAGTGGTGATACCTCCCATACATCTTTCTAAAAATTCATTTTCGATGATAAAAACATACACAGGATGTGCTGATGTGTTAACTTTTAGTACCTGTTCTGGAATTTGCAATTTCTGCCAGTAGCTAATTCACGTCAGCTTACCGTCATATAAACTCGCTAGTCTCATATTGGGGTTTATAATCTGTTTAGTTCCTATGCTTATACGTCGCCAAAATTGCCGCCATTGTACTGATTACCTCTAACCCATATGTAATCAAGATTGAGCACATCTACGTATTTATATTACTGTTATACCTATTCCTCCTAGGCTTCTATGTTCTTTCTTTAGGTTTCTTAGTTTTTTACCCGTCCGCTCTTGAGCATACATTCCTTTTTCAAATTAAATTATCACTGAAGGTTTGGAGTCCAACGTGACTCCAAACCTCCAAGCTTTGCATTTTTGTTATCATGGTCTCCAACTTCATAATAATTTCATTCTGACCGAGGGGAAGGTGTAAGACCATAATAGGGTAAAAATCCCTTTATTTTCGAAAGTCTAGGACTATCAATAAAACGATAAAGAAGTTCCAACTGCAATCTCCGGTAACAGTCAAACCTGATGATTTTCGGTACTTCTTGACATGGGCTATCATTCGTTTAACTTCGTCAGTTTTTAAGCGAATGTTTACCGACAGATTTTGTTGCAATGTGTACAAGTTCATAATTGTGTAATCAAAGAAATGAAACAGTGCTCTTTCTAAATCCATAATTCTATCTTTATATCAAGATTCTACATTTCCTCCACTCTAACCTTTAACATTCTCCTTGCTAATGTATATGTCATTTTGATTTCGTAATCTTTCTCGCTCACTTAAGTGTAAGAATGAAAACTTTCCAGCTCACAGTCACCACAAAAATCATTCCTTAAGAATACGACAGCTCAACTCTAGCAAAGTCACTCTTACCCAACAAGATCTATAACTTATTCAATGGTTATTGTATATAAGGTAGCAGTAAATTTGATAGCTTATAGTTGATTGATGGATTAAAAGTTACGTCAATTGATAATTTTACTTTTAACTTTTTCATGTCTGTTTCTTCTTGGAAATTTTCCTAGGTGTACGCCTTGTCGTGCCAAGTCACATATATTTAGATATGTAGTACTGAAGTTCTTATGAAACCCCAGAATATTCCAAATTTTGTTCCATATCTGGGTGACTGTTGTCCTATGGTTAATCGTGGATATGAAATTTTGCCAGGAGTTTTTCTTTGCTTCTCTCACTATTTGTCTGGGACGTCTCGTTCTTGTTCTGATGTTATTAAGTTTGTTGCGGTGGGGCATTTCTTAAACATTTTAAGGGCTCATTCCCGCTTATAAGTTGCCCCTGCACACTCTTGGATCCGCCAAGGTACAGCAGAGCCTCCAGAGCATGGGACATTCTTCTTAGCCGCTTTTACAATAGATTTTGTGATAATACTTATGTTTTCTACTCCATCAAAGTTGGTATCGTGTTTAAAATTGACACCGTTTTTGAAACCATGACAATCAGCTTTGCGGATATTCCAGCTGCGTGGTCTATTAAAACTGGGTGTTGTCCTTTCTTTCTTAATCACATAAGAAAGTGGTAACCCCGATAAAGATCGTCATGGACGGATAATGTCAGTTTCAGAGTCAAAATGCTTGAGCACAAGCATTGAGGAGAATTTCCCATTAATTTTATTACTTATAATTACATTATTTATAATTCCCCATTACTATTAGAATAAAATTCCCCATTAAAATTATTATACTCTTCCCGTATTTAGTAAAACTAAGTTAAAATCATTTTAAAAATGGATAAAATGCGACCTCTACGGTTGCACTGGTGTCTTGGGGACCCTCATAAAGGGTCATGAGCATTAAAATCTCCCAGAACTACTAAAGTCTCCCGCAACTGCTGGAAGAGAGCTTCCAAGGTTTGGTGTGTGACTGGTGCATCCTCAGACAGGTATAAGATGCAGATAGTAACAGTTTCAGGGGCATGCACTGTCACAGCCAATGCTTGCGGCGGAGAAGTCAATGATGCCCGAGAGGAGAAAAAGACCTCTCGAGTTGTAATAGCCGCACCACCGTGGGCACGTTTTCCACTGTTGTCATCAAGTCCATACATTTTAAAATATTGTATTATAGTGAGTTTCCTGCAGACATATACAAGGAGGATAAAAATCACTAATTAGATTCTCCTTAGGTCTTCCTATCTAAATCTTCCTTAAGTCTGTAAAAACCATTTGCATTCCATTGAAGGATAAAAGTTATCCGACAAAAAATAGATGAATGAATAAATAGAATAAAATAAAATAAAGTATGGGAGAGTAAAAATACTTAAAGTAAGACTTTCCGTCCAATTGACTAAAAAAAAATGAATTCGCCATCTTTTAATCTTGACTTTCCTCCATTTTTTCCCGCTCTAGAAGGACCTTCTGAATGTCTGTCTTTGAGATACTTTCGCCCTCCTCCAGTCAGAGATCCTGCTTTGAGATAATAGTTTCGCCAGTCTTGTTCTTGAGGTGTATCAAGTGCTTGCATTTCTTACTTTTAATATTCGTACCTTGTATTTTCTTTCCTTGATCTTCTTTTGTCATTGTCTTACGTTGCTCTTGGATCTTTGTATCTGTGGTATCTTTACTGATATATTCTGTGCTCTCTTGCCTCGATTCCTTTTTGTTTCCCCTCGGGAGTTCAGTTTGGCAGCCAACACTTTGATTCTTAATCTGGGCACTTGCCACCACTGCAAAGGATCTCGAGAAAATGGGACAGATCAAAGTTTTCTATTTCCTTCTGGTCTCAAGATATGGAATCTTCTCTGTAAATTTTAGATCCATAATTTTATTTTCTTCCTGTATTGCGTAAGGTCTACAGTGCAGAATACGTAACCTACATGTACTTTCTCTGGGGCTGAGAAGGGTGAGGACTGCTGATGTTGATTTAATAACTTCGCTATTCTGCCTCCATTTAGTCTACGACAGGAGATGACGCCCTGTGTTGCCATCTCCTTCGTTATCTTCTCTCCCGAGATATGAGTAGGTCGAAGCATGATACAATTCCAGGTATTGAGGGCTCTATGCCCTTCAGCTTTTATATGTACATACATCATAGAGTCTTTCAAGGTCCAGGATTTTTTCTATTTGTTTTTCTTCTGCAGCCTTCACCAACAGTGTACCATCTCTCAGTTCTTTTAACAGATTTTAGAGTACCAGGTATAACTATGTTTAATGCTTTCTGAATTAAAAAAAGGTGATACTTGACTTAAATTTTCATTCTCTTTTATACATTTAATTACGATATATTCTCTGCACGACACACACTAATTGTATCGACCGTCCCTTTATAGGCGGAGTTTTTTAGGTTGAGGGAAAGTTGAATCTACAGGGAAAAATGGAAAAGTTCATCTATTGGGCTCTCCATCCACCACGGAGCCACAGAAACGGGGACGCCGCATTGCAAACCGATACGATCGCCAGGACTACCCTAAGGATATATATCTCAGGATACCCAAGCGCACACAGGTAAGTACTTCCGGGCGAAGTAATGTTCTACCAAACACCACCTTCTGTCAGACCTGCCAGGTCTGCCAGAACGAGTTTCCTCCTCAACCGGTTAGGCGCGTTAAAGAACGAAAGCACTTTGTCCCTATTTTTACCTATTAGACTATTTGGTTGGAGTCCTCCCTCTCCCTGGAGGTTTGATTTAAAATCTGCTCACTGCTAAGAAAGAAAAACGGGTTTAAGTTTGCACGTAAATATTCCCACCAGTTGTGTTAGGTATGAGCGTCGTGGTAAATCACTGCATATATTCTGCCAATTTATTCAATCGGATTTTATGATTCCAAGGAGATATTAGTTAAATAACGTAATGAAGTATTCCCTGATCATCTCTAAACGCATAATTAATCGCATTGATTGAAAATTATTTTTTATTTCCTATATAAATTTGATGTTTAATTTTCAATAAAATTAATATTCTCATACGGCGGGGTAACAAATACACGAGACAAAAGTTTTAACAAGAGCATTTCGCTTCTGTAACCTTAAAAGAAAATTATAATCTGTACTAAATCACTCCCTCATCGTTTTACAATTCTTTAATTTATCAGCGAAATTAAAGAAACCATGACGTCTTACTCCGAAATGCTATTCCAAAAACGTTACTTGTATTTTCAATGATTTTTTGAAAGTGAATGTTCCGTATATTTCATATTGCGCAAATATGAGAATGGGAACGGAGAGATATACTATCTCTGAGAAGGGCGCAGCGCACCTGTATTAACCTCCATCTGAAGAACATTTCTTAATAGACATTAAGACTTATAAGATGCTCACGATTCCATAGTTCCTTTCTTATTTTTAGACATTACTCTCGCTTTTATAAGAATGGAAATGCATAGAAACCAAGGAATTATATAAACGTGAGAAAAATTTGTTCTTCCCTAAGAATCTTCCGCCAAAAGTACAGAATAAAAGTAATTCTATAGCTGAGACGATTCCATTAGCATCTATAAAATATCTTGTGCTGATTAATTAATTTTACCATGGACATCATTCATGGAAACGGTGCTCCGTATTTGTATATTAGTAGACATTATATTTGAATAGGTAAGGGGGAACGGATTATAGTAAGTGCCAACTAATTGAACTGATTGCCAACTAATTGTAAGAAATTGTACATTATCTCCCTATTTGACCGACCGGAAATTGGGAGACCCGAGTTCGATTCCCGGTCCCGTCAGACTTTTTTCAAGTCCATTCTTCCTTGGCACATTTCATTCCTCAAAGAATCATGAAAATAAATGAAGTGCGTGTAGAAGATTTATAAGTAAAATTGAAAATTTGTTATTAGTTACACTGAATTTTAGTTTCGATGGACTTATTCTCATTTTAACAAATTTCTTCCTTCCGTGGAAGTTTTCTTATAGTTCTCCCACCTCTTTTATATCACATTTCCTTATTTTTCCTTCTACTATTCCACTTTCGTTATTCACTTCTGCTTAATAGACTGAATCGTCCCACTATGGCTCTTCCCCGTACTCTATTTGAGGTCACGCATCATTTTTTACGTTATCTCCCAATATCTTTCTCTTCTCCTCCAAAGAATATGAGCGACGGTTTTTTCTTTTACCCATAATCCATCACGGCAAACTCGCTCAAAAATATTTTCCACCTTTGTATCTTTTCGACGCACTCCTTTTGAAGAGGAAAACAGCTCAATGGATCAAACAAAGAAAATGCTAAGGAATTGCTGTGTAAGTTGAAGAATGCATTCGTGTGGAAATAGTGTGAATTACACAAGTTGGATGAATTACGCAAGTTGGATGAATTACACAAGTTGGAGGTTAGGATGGAGGATTATGAGAGAATCCTACAAAGTTTAAAAACGTTGGTGCAACGACCTCTCATTCATTCGAAAGAAAATACTGTGTTCATTGCACTTCTATCACAAGAAGACGAAGAGGAAAAAATATTTAAAAATTTCTCTCTCGCGTTAGTTCGACTACAAGTACGAAAGGTGGATTCGCAAATTAAAAAATTTCAAGTACAATTCGGATAGCTCATACATGTAATTTAGTCGTCGCACCCTTTTTTTAATTTATTAAAAAGTTAGCTGCCTTAGGGATTCCCTCGTTGGACCAACGCCAACATACAGAAGCTGACTGGAATTACCGCCTAAGAAATCTTCCTCAAGGAATACAGGTGTGTAAAATAGCGACATGACTGGGACTCGAACCCAGGTCTCCCAATTTCGGGCAATGTTATAACCACTGAACTAACATGCCGCGTCTCTTCCATGCTGTTTGGTAATGCATTTGAGAGCAAGAACTGCTGTCAGAGGTCTTGACGGAGGAAACTCCAACTCACAAAGCAAAAAATAATAAGATAACTTTTGTATTCGAGAATTAGAAAAGGAGCAGCGAAAGGCGATATGTTTTGTGAAGAATTACTTCGATAAATCAGTGAGCGTTACTCACATGCTTCTGGGTGCAAAATGGGAATCTTTAGAAGTAAGAAGATCTCAACAAAGAATTAATTTACTGGATAAATTTAGAGAAAGCACGTTAAGAGGTGATGTAGCCGATAAAATGAGTTCTCCCCATTATATGTTACGTAGGCCTTTCCGATACTACGAGAAAGATAAGGGAAATAGATGCTAGAACTAATTTTTATTGATTTTTCTTTTATTTTCCCATCTATTTGATGAAGTGGTTTATTTTCTTTTATTATTCGCTCGATGTGATGCTTGATTTTTCAGTCAATGCCTCGTCCACTTACTCGTAAAGGATAATTATTGAATTCGCTAGAAACCTAATTTTTGGGGAAAAAACTGGAAATTCGTGAAGAGTAATAGTTTGTTACAGATTTTGGCGAGAAGAGATAAGAGAATTTCGTTTAAAAATGCGCTTTCAAACGCACTTTGCTGCGTTTTTTCCTCCCTTGATAAAGAAACTCAGTGGAATCTGTTTGTGCGACCTTTTTAGAAACATATTTCAAATCTCCCACTTAGAGCTCGGATTAAAAACATTTTAAGATTTCGAAACTTCTGAAGCGGCCATCTTGTTTTATTCACCAATCAATATGCAGCGCTTTTTCGACTAACTTCAGTTCTTAACTTTCACCTCAGCTCTCTCAGTCCGACGTCAATCACTCTGGGGATCCGAAAGATTGCGCAAGATATATTGCCCCTAATTCGTTTATACCTCAAAAGATCCTAACGGAAATCGGTAGTTATAAGATCGATTTATCCAAGCAAATGTACGCCATAATTTATTCGCGGCATAAATCTTACGAAGTTTGATGATCGCCCCATAAGAGACTGATATATCAATCGGAGCAACGTAGCAAAATTAGACGCTTAGTTCTGTTTTATAGATTCGATCTATTTTAATTTGCCTCATAATTAATCTCTACTTACAAATTTCTCCAATGAAAGTGATCATTGAGAAAATAAAATAAAGACATCTGTATTCTATCCAATCAAATGGAGTAGCTCCTCTCTGAAGACGGCCGTTCTGGAAATGCAGTACTTAACGAGTAAGGTCGTATTTAAAGAAGTATAATCTATTAAATAATATTATATAATCTATTAAATTATATACAATATATATTATTGAAATTTTAGCTTGATAGTAATTTCTAGTTTACCTACTATTTATTTAGAAATTATTGGTGTAATTATTTAACAGAGAAGAAAAATTACCTTTTTTTTGAATCGATTAAAGAAGTAATTCAATTTTCGTAGATCCGTGAAATAAATAATTAATTCGGAAAAAATAATTTTTAATTTGTTTGTTATAATATTAGAAGTTTATATGGAACTATGTTTTTTGAGTGAGAAAGAAATAACTTCGGAGAGTCACATATACTCCATCGTCGACATTCGACTGATTTCGATAATTGTACAAAGTTTTGAATTTATTTCAAATCTCCGGTTCGAATTTCTCACTTTGAATTAGACTATGCTTGGGAATGAACACATTCCCCAGAAATCCAGAAAAAAGATATGTTATGTTGTATTCAGAATTCAGATAACGTAAAAGGGTTTCAATTTTTCTTAAATGCATAATAGTATTTAAGGTTCGATCTACTCATTTTTGCAAGCAAATCGACGTGAATGTTGTCTACAGATGGTCGAAATGTAAAATATCAGTGAACATTTTGTAAAAACTCTTTCATTCGGGTGGAAATGAAATAGCGTCGCATTTTTATGGAGTTCCTGACTGACGTCCATCTGTTTCTGTGTGTATTCGTCGATGGATACAAGTTTATTTTTTAATTCCGCTCCACTCGCCCACGTTTGCGTAGCGCTAACGACGCAGTAGCGCTGGCGTTTGATAAGCGACGTCATAAATAACTCGGCCATCTAATAAATCTCTTCGTTGGGTGTGTTCCTTCGAAAACGTCATTCCCATGTGTCGCTACCTCACCATTGGAACTCGTTATTCCATGGGAAGAGCGTCAGCACAAATTATTCCGTCTTAAAATATGGGCCAGGCGGTATCTTGTAAAACAATGGGAGGGTCTTAAATTTCAACAGTCTTCTTCCCTCGATCGTGGCTACCCAGCATGGGTTCCACGAGCGAGAATGGACGCTATATACATGTAATAAAATTCGATCGTTATCGGTTATATAACTTACCACGAATGAATATATGCTGTGTTAAAAATCAAAAATTTGTTTATTGCTGCTTAGGATGTCAAGCTGTATTGCGTGAGAGGGATTTATTATTCGTGAAGAATGCCCAGAAAGAGGAGACAACTAAAAAAAGATTCTCAGTTACCGTAAATTCCTGATTTCAGGAGTGTCTAACAAATGTACTTTAATGAAGACTGCCAAGGCAGTATATGTATTTAAATTTAAATATGAATATGAAATATATGAATTCTATAATTGCAACATTTCGAGATACCGATACTGCCTAATCTCCTAGTTACAGAAACTCTCTAATATAATGTAGAAGGTCAAAAACATACGCCTATTGGTATTCTTAACGTATAAAATTGTAAGCTGTAAAATCGTTAAATTATACTTCTTCGATCCTAAATACTTTAGAATGTGCATATGAACATAAAAGGTTAAAGTACCGAAAATAACTTTCCAGGCCTTGATATTTAGGAAAAATGTATGGCTGACTCACACAAGAGCAATGTAAAATAATGAAACCTCCAGCAAAAATTTGGAGAGTTTAATTATTCAGGAATATATAAGGTATTTATTTTGATATAATATCATATCGACAACATTCCATATCATTGCCTCACTTTCTATCTTTACACGAGTAAACGATACTTCATAAGCATTCAAGCCTAACTTATGTGACATTTTCGTGTCATCTCCTTACATCTACATCAATACCATGCCAGCCGTCATCCGGCGTATGGCAGGGGGTGCATGCACTATGAATCAGTTTCCCTAATCGATTACTTTCGCGTATCGTTCGTGGAAAAAAATAATTTTTGAATCGACCAGTTCTATCATCTATTCCTCTGATATTTTTCTCAGTATCAAAATAGCCAGTGTAACAGGAAGGATTTATAATATCGCCATATCGTCTAGGAATGTATTTTCACTGAACTTATTTCGTATTTATCTTTTGTTTAAATCGTCTACAGATTCCCATCCAAGCAACGGAGTAGCGCTCGCTGATTTGTCGTTACAATTTTCTACCATTTAATTTTTTGGATTTTCGCTGTACGTATTCTGATTCTCGAATGTCACACTTGTCGGCTCATACACTACATTCATACTCGAGATAATACACCATATATATAACGGATGTGGATGCTCCATTGTAAGATATTTGTGACGGCTATTCCAAGATATTTCACCGATTCTACTCTTAATACGTTTATCCTTCGTAGGTAGCAAGAGCAATCATTAGCAATAACTTTCTTTCGTTAAAGTTAAAATTACAGAACATTTGTCTAAAATGTTACCAAATTTCCAGTCATCGAACAGTTTCATAATTTTATCTAAATCACTCGACAGGGTTAACATACCCTCTCTTCTTTCTATTTCCTTATAAATTATTTCGTTTGTCTCGTAACCTTCCCTGTTCTTTTCACCTAAAGTAAGATTATTATAGAAAATACATTATCCGTGAAAGAGCAGGAAGAAGTCCAGGGTGGCTGACGTATCACACCCTGCGTCATTGTGATCATTCTTAACCAAATGTTTTTCAAATGAATCTGTATTTTTGGTATGATTCCACATCATAGATATCGTAGTCGTAATCTTAAGTGCATTTTGTGTACGGAGTCTGTAATTGTCTTTGTCTATGTAAGTACTCTGCAAGCCGCCTTTCTGCGTGTGGCAGGGGGTGCGTGCACCATGAATCTATTTCCCTAATCGATTACTTTCGCGTATTGTTCGCAGAAAAAATAAGTTCTTGAAGCAATTGGTTCTAGCATCTATTCCCCCGATCTTTATCGCAGTATCGGCACGGCCTATGTAACATACTCAAGATGAGGCCTAAGGCGAAATAACATCGCTCGCGAACTTTTTCTTCGCTCCGATCGATTATCCTTTTAACGAAGCCGTGTTTCTTAAGTGCTCTTCCACATATATTATGGATGTGGGTACTCCACGTTAAGTTATTCGTACGGGCTAATCCTATACATTTCACCGATTCCACTGCTAATAAGTTTATCCCACTGAGACTGTACGGATTATCTTTAATAATAGACTTTCTTTCGAAGAAGTCAACTACTGAACATCTGTCTATATTTAGCTCTAATTGCCAATCATCGCACCATTTCATAATTTTATCTAAATCATTCAACAGGGTTAATCTATCTTCTCTAATCTCTAATATCCTGTAAATTATCCTGTCGTCCGCAAATATCCCAACTTTACAATCAATGATATTGCTGAGGTCGTTGATGTACACTAAAACTTGCAACGGTCCGATCACGTTACCCTGCGAGACACCCAAGGTCACCTTAACCACGTTAGAGCTAATGCCGTCCAGTACTACGCATTGCTCTCTATCGGAGAGAACGTCCTTTATCCAATTTATTACCTCTGCATTGACTTCCGCAACTTTTAATTTCTACAATAATGAGGGGATGAGGATGAGGGACCTTATCGAATGCCTTCCATAAAATCTAAAAGTTTAAGACGACTTACCTTTTATTTTCAGCAGATTTCAGGACAGAACATGGTATTCTAATAATGCCATCTGAGAGTCACAAGATCGAATCTTACGAAAGCTTTATGGATTCGTAATAATAAAATTGGACGTTTCCAAAAAGCCCATTAAAGAACTAGCAATTATATGTTCCATTATTTTTCCTCTCAATGATGTTAAAGGTAATGCTGGTAATTCGCTGGATCCTCCTTCACGCCTTTTTTTTTTTAACTTTAGAGTGATGTTCGCTATTTTCAAATCATTGGGGACTTTACCTTCACTCATCGACTTATTAAATATTACTTTAAGAAAAGGTGCTACATTTTCCGCTACCCCCTTGAATACCCGAGCTGGTGTGTCTTCACTTGTTTTGGCTTTATTCGGTTTAATCTGTCGCAATAGATGAATGATGCCGTCTTCCCTGAAGGTGAGTTTAGACATCACTTCAGGTCTAACAACTTCCGATAGATTATCTGATGTACTATTAGAAGTGAAAACGCTTCGGAAGAAATCATTTAAGATATTTACTTTACCCTTAGCATCGTTAATTAAATTACCGCTACTATCTTTTAACGAACTTAACGTCTGCTCTTTACCTCACCACCCCTTTGCTTGGACCTCACGAACGTATGACCAAAAAGCTTTTAGGTCCTCGTTTAAGTATTCA
The DNA here is from genome assembly GCA_000376725.2 of Ladona fulva. Classification (NCBI taxonomy): domain Eukaryota; kingdom Metazoa; phylum Arthropoda; class Insecta; order Odonata; family Libellulidae; genus Ladona; species Ladona fulva. The sequence continues at coordinate 830,326 of KZ308324.1, read as the reverse complement.
CATAAAACCTTCTTTCTAAACTGATGTCTTATCGCATAGTTTGTTTCGTCATCGATTTCGCTTCTTTATATTCGCTTTCTACTTGGTTCAAGTTGACACTGCTAGGTATCCTCGCAGTTGCTTTTAGTTTAGAATGCGAACGTCTTTCTATTCTTTAGAGTTTTCCTTGTCTCTTTATTATACCATCTAGGTTCGTTAGTTTTTTTTTTTAAAGTTTGGAGGGAACACATTTGTTAATAAGGTTGTATATTGTCCTCACAAACAGAATCGAAGTTGATTCGGTATTTAAACAAATCGCACGCGTTTCATACAATGGAAAATCAGATATGAGTTGATTACGAAATCCCTCAAAATCAGCTCTCGAGTAAAGATGTATTTTGCGCTTCGGTTCTCTGTGCCTTACCAAGTTAATGTCAAAATCTATAACTATGGCTCTATGATTGGATATTCCACCAGAAATTGAGGTGTTTGATATTCTCTCGGGTGTGTTAGTAAGAAGAAGATCTAGTATGTTTCTTTCCATGGCAGGCTCTTTAACTATCTGATGTAACGAATTTTTCTGCATTATATTTGATAAGGTTCTGCAAGAGTCGCTATCTCGGGCTCCTTTCTCGACGATATGATTCAGCCAGTCGATATCCGGAAGATTAAAATCCCCTCCAATTAAAGTTACACTATTGTTATTTTCACGTGAATGAAAGTTAATGTTAAGGCTACGCAAAACCTGATGTGAGGAGTTGGGTGGCCGGTAGAAGGCACATATATTTATATTAGGCTTTTTGAAATGACTGATAGTGCACCAGACACTCTCGATGCAACTGTTTGTATGTGAATTACTCCGCAGAAAACTTTAACCGCTATGAATAACCCACCACCAATTTTTTCCTAACGGTCTTTACGGTATATCTTAAAATATTTCGGGAATACTTCGTAGTTGTTAATATAATCTGTTCTTCGTAGCCGTTAATATAATCTGTTAGCCAGCTTTCTGGGTCTATAATTATGTCGGAGTCGTTAAATCGGATGAAATGCTCAAGATCTGGTACTTTGTTTTTAATTATAATTGTGGGTAAGAGTAGTGCCTCTTCCTTTTGGAAGATATCAATAACAACAGGGAAATCGCAACAGACATTTCCGTAACGTCGATTTTCTCGTCAAAGTACTACTAGCTACTGGTTTTAGTTATTCGTCTTATGTAATTAGGCGTCATACACTAAAACTACCACGAATTAGGAGAGTAGAAAGCTACTTCGGAATATGATCTAATGTTTTTCTAGTAGAAAACATCTTTTCAGATACGGTTATAATCGTAAGATTTGCTTTAATAAATGCGAATTATCGACAGAAATAAGGGATACTTTTACCGAAAGCCAAATAATCTCATAGAATATAAAAAGTGGAATGAGAGTGGAAAAAGTGGGCCGATGTATCGTCCCTAATAGAGAGTTAATAAAACAGTTAATTATGTCTTATGGTAATCACCTGAAGAAGAGTAAATATTTACTATTTATATAGATAGCAACTCATACTTAGATGAATGCTAACCTTGTCCAGCTTCTATTGGCCCAACCTGAGTAAACATTTTCCAGTGTGACTCACCAAGGTATTAAAAACTTCCTCAGAGGCCTCCGAATGATAAGTTTGCCTTAGAAACTTTTCATTCGCGCTTTTTCCTCTCAGCGAGGATTACTGCGTAAAATCGTCTCTGAACAATATAGGCGCTGGGGTTTCATGAGAGACAAATAAGCGAGGAAATTTATTCGGGAGTAGAAGGGTGTAAGTTATAAAGCGTACCATTCGGTTGCGAAAGGATAATTATTTATTCAGCGGAAGCGAGCGTTCTTCGAAAAAATAAGCTGTTGAAAAACCCTTGTCTCAAACCGGTTTCCCCTATAAGGAACGGGTGTGGAGGAAAAAATTATCCGCGTATCAATTACGTCACGTTTAGGTGTGAAAATCGCTTTAACGAAGCTCGGAAAATGAATGTTTTGCCACTCAATTGTCTTATCCAAGGAGCAGGTCCTCGCTCTGGGAAGATAGCCTTCCTCGAGACATCGTACACACATGCCTCGGAAATCTATTCTCCGAAATCTCGTTGTTAGTATGCATTTATTAACAAACTAAATCCATCACTAATTTTACTTAAGAGTAGGTATATCCATCCTCAATCTTTTACTAACCACTGAAAAACTGCAGTTTGACAATGATATTTTCAGCGGAATGAGTTAATTAGCTAGATCAGATGTCTTACTTAATATATTATTTTGACTTTCAATAGGAAGTAAATCCGCACTGATATGAAGAATACGTTTATTTACATATCAGAATGAAAGTTTCATCGATTGTCTGTAGATCACCATTTGCGCATCTTAATGCTCACGAATGAAAACTAAATCGCATGCATAAAATACATATTTTCGATATAAATTCGATTATTCAACTTAAAAGATTCTCAAGCACTATGCGCTTTTCTCTGGGAAGTACATGTATTATAAAAAGAATTATTGTGAAATTTGAATGTAGCTGCTGAATCCTCTGGCGAGCAGTTTGTTACACTTACAGATCCTCTATATCCGGCAGACCGACGAAGTCGAACTCTTCCAAGCTGGTTATGTTGTTGCTAGCCAAGTCCCTGTAATCAGAGGAATAGGTTATTAGTGAAAGGTTGATGATCTGATTTCATTTCATTCACATTTTACCACACTTTAGTGAATTCTAATTAGAGTATAATTGAAAAAATATTCTACTTCATTGATTATACTACGAACTTATTTTTCATTGCACAGGTTTATATATTTCGAGATCGATGTTTAAGTAATTACATTTTTTACCCATCGAATTATTATTTAAATATGCAAAGTGTAAGAAATTCAATAGGAAGACATGATTTCTCGAGAACGTGTGTCCGGAAGATGTAGAGTCGTTAGCGGATAGCGCTTCGTGTCTTTAGGACTCTCGATGTAAGCTATTGTAAAAATTAAGAAAAGATATTCTTATTATGAAACACAAATCAATAATTTTTAAGAGCATAACTCGTTCATACATAAGACAACCACATTGAATACGACATTGTTACTCTCTCTAAGTCTCAAAAGCAGCAACAAGCGGATGTTCTTATTAATTTTTTCGAAGACCTTTCGTGTGATTCATCATTAGCCATTTCATTCCAACGTCGTATGTAATCCCCGAGCGATTTCCATTTCTCTCTGTTCTGAGCGTCTCGTTGTCATGTTACCCCTGGGTACTCGATGTCTCCGTTCCATCGGTCCTTTGGTCTTCTTCTTGGTCTCTTCGCATCTCTTGGTTTCCATTTGAGAACTGCAGATGTCCATCGGTTGTCGTTTCTCCTTGCAACATGGCCTGCCCACATCCATTTCAGTGATCTTACCTTATCTATGTCTGTCACTCCTGTCATCTTCCTAACCCAAGTGTTGCGTTTCCTGTCTCTTCTTGTGATTCCAAGCATACAGTGTTCCATACTTCTTTGTGCAGTCTGAAGTTGCTGGGTATTGCTGCGTTTAACACCCATGTTTCACTTCCATATGTCAATACCGGTAGAATGCATTGGTTCAAGAACTTTCTCTTCAAGACCATTGGTTATCTTGATTTCAGAATATTGGCGTTTCTTTCGAAGGCACTTCAATTAAATTGTTGTTTCGGGTTATTATTTCCATTGATATCGAAATGCCCGTTTCAGCAGTAAAGACTCTCGAGCGGAAATTTCAGTAACTAATTTAGTCCAACTTACGAACCTTGATCGACTTAGGTGAGTTGATTTACAAGCGATAACTGCTGTAAATGGGCATTTTTAAGGTTTTTAATGATTTAATTCATAAATACATACTATAAAAGTCGAAAATGATCGTTTCAGGAAGTTATCTTCAGAGTAGAAGGAAGATGTGCACGTCGTTTTTCTCAGTTTAAATCGCTGAATATTTCCGAAAAAAAATTAATGGCACCCAGTGGTATGTACCAATGTTAGAATACCGTTCTCTACGGTTACATTTTAAATTAGAAAACTTGGTGAAAAGAAGTGGTTCTACTTCTCTGGGGATTTCCTTTCAAATAGATTCGCTCAGTTACATTCGCCCTTGGATAATTCACTCTATCCTCATTGCTGGATCGTATCTTATTCAGCCAATGACTTGTTTTAGCGGATGTGCTTCTTCTGACTGCTTAAACTACTCTTTATAGACGTTGTCTTTGACTTCATATTCACCTTCGAGAACGGATAAATGTATTTATTTCCCACTTCCTCGCAAACATCCATTTACTGGACATTTACAGTGGAGGGTTAGAAAATAAAAACAAACGAACACACACAATCATTCTATAAAAGGAAAAATCCAACTATACGGGATTCGAACCCGATAACTTGGGGTTGGTTTGGCTACACAACACTATTACCACTCCCCAACCGCGGCTTATAAAACAGAATCAGTTTGACATATTAAGTTGTGGTATTGTGACGGCTAGCGGCCGTTGCGAAGTAGCGGAGGCCGTCAAAGAAATAGAGAAATAAGGAAAGAGCCGAATTATTACTTATAGTTTATAATATAATGTATAAATCTCCTCTATAAAATTCGTACCACAAGGATGTAAAATACAAACTAACTCTTTTGCATATTTAGAAAAGTATATATTAAGTTACAATTTGTGTATCTAAGATCGAAATAAAAGTAACGTATTTGAGTGAATAAAAAGGTCATTTACTCTCCCATAAACGTTTTTTTTAAGCTAGTCAGTTGTTTAATAGTGAAAAAGAGATAGGTTTTACTCGAACAATATAATCCACTTTGCAGTTCTTCTCATCAATATGAATATCGACTGAAATGATGCGATGAATTAAAATTTATTGGTATTCGCTCCTACCGACTGGAGAAAGTCTCATTCGTGTACATTCAACTTTATAAAATTTTTATTACACCACCCTGAAGTCGAGCCATTTCATACACATAATTTATCGCCCAAGAGTACAAAAGGTCACAGCACAGCTCTGCGTGTATTGCTGGATGCCGTCGTGTGATTTGGATGAAAGTTGTTTTTATTGCAAGTGATCGAATAAAGTTCGTTTCGTTTGACAGCCATCAGTAGTCTCATGATAATGTGAGTTGTTGCAAACCCAGATTTAGGGTTGGTATTGCGAAAGCAGGGAGTTGAGGAGGCCTCGGTCAATTCTCTTCCTGAAATCAATCGTTTCGGTGTTGTCGGAGGACGACACGGAGGACATTGCGCCTACTGCTTACTCCGTCACCTCGGGGGTGACTAAGCCCGAAGAGGGTCGGGGTGGGACACGAGGTTTGTTAGTGATAGGTAGCTCCATTGTTCGGCGTATAATGGACCTTTACGCCCAAGGGCCCGTCATGAGGGAGTTTGCGAGCGGGTGTTCTCCAGGTGTTTACCAGGAGGTACGGTGCCGCAGTTGACGAAGGAACTGAGGACGTTGGTATCGTCTTCGAACTGCTCCGTGCAGCTAGTGGTGGTGCACGAGGGCGCTAACGACGCCTCGAGATTCGGATCCGAAGAGATCTTTTAAGAACCTGGTCGACAAGGCTTCTCGTGTTGAGAGTGAGTCGGGTGTTCGAGTGTCGCTGTCATTTTGCAGTATCTTTCTGCGGACGGACCGCGGTTCTTTGGTTTGGAGTCGAATTATCGGCCTGAACCGGACACTGCGGGACTTCTGTAGGAGCAACGGGGTTGGTTTCGTTCATTTGATGCCAGTTCTTGGTTCATGTCGGTCACTCCTTGATCTTCCTGGCATTCATTATACTGCCAGGGCTGCCAAGCTGGAGGCTCGTAGGGTATTTGAGGAAAATAGGGTTGTTTTAGGTTAGATCATAGGTAAAAGTAAAGTGGTATAGGTATAGTGGATAGATAATAGGGTAATCACGCCACTTCTCTGTTTCAGATCACATGATAGCGTGTTGAAGGGGAACGAGCTTAAAGAATTAATATCATGTGAGGAAAATAAAAGCACAAGGAGAAAATTTGATAAAAGTGGCGAGGTATGCCATAGAGGTTATCCGAGTCGACTCGGACTCGGATAACCTCTATGGAATCGGAGTCGATCGCGACTCGAATTTTTGTCCTCATCTCAAGAGCGAAGATCACAAAGAAATCAAGTTAGTCATAGTGAACTGTAGGTGTATTTGTAATAAGCAAGCAGTATTATTCGACCTGACAAGAAATACATGCGGAGACATAATACTGGGTAACGAGAGTTGGCTTAGTGAAGGAATAGCGAAAAGTGAGATTTTCCCTCCTCATTCCGTGTATCGTAAGGATGGAGAAGGCAGATTAGGAGGTGGAGTATTTATCGCTGCAAGAAATAGTTTAAACAGTCAACTAGAATATATTCTAAGCCGGGGGAACTGTGAGTTGATATGGTGTTCAGTGGCCGACAAGCAGGGTAAGAAAACGTATTTCTGTTCTTTTTAACGTCCTCCCGATGGCGATGACGAATCCATAGAGGATCTGTGCGAAGTAATTCTTAAAATTTATAAGAATAAACCCGACGCAACCGTTTCCGTAGGAGGCGATTTTAATTTTCCCGATATAAACTGGATAAATATGTCCGTCAAAAGTAACTGTCGAGATAAATAGTAATTAATTATGTATGCTCTGTCTTCGCTCTCAAACAAATAAATACAACGCACAAAAGCCACCCTACGTGTGTACCCTTAAATCTTTTTTTTTTGCATGTTTTTCCTTCGGCATGCCCCAACGCCATCAAGCATTCACTAGCATAGAGAATCGCCAACCACCGCTAGGTTCAGCTATTCGCAACACGCGCTGAACTTTCGCGAGTACTTTGTCTAACATTAAAATAAATAAACAACATCCCTCACACGTCCACGATATCTAATGAAGCATACTTCTTCGTCGCGGCCGTGTCTCAATCTCTGTTTGCAATCCATCAATCGTATAATTTTTAAAACCTACCTTCTTTTCCCCCTACTAATTCCTCCCTCCTGCTCCATGACCTCCTTTTTCTTTCCCAATGCATCTCGGACCACGCCCCCTTTACCAAAGATACGACTCCTCCGGAATAGGCCTTTCGATGCCTAAAGGCGGCAAAATCTGTCTCTGGTTGTGAGAGGATTGAAGGTAGGAGAGTAAATGGCGGGGGGAGGGCAGGCATGCCAACTGATAATGATATTTAGTTTATTTTAAGTTACGGCAACTCCTGGATTTATCCACATTTATCTAAAGTGCGGAATTGTCCAATATTACGATAGCATACAAACTTCTTATATATTGGGCGAAATTGGTACTGGGACTCCCATCTTACATTTAAACTTAACATAATCTGGATTATGCTCATAAGCGTTGCTTTAAATCCTTCTTCAACATATTTACGTCTTCGTTTGGGTGGAAGTGGGTTTTAATAGTCCCGTCTAACATATAACCCGAAAAATGAATAGTATATACGTATATGGCATTGAATCTGTAAGAGACAATCTAAGTCTCGAGACAGGTTATAAGGTTAAATGAAGTGATTTCTTAAGTGACTAAATGAAGTGCCAGCATGAGTATCTCTTTAAAATTAAAATAATACAAGTGTATAAAACTTTAGAGTGGTCTAATGCGGCGCATAATATTACGTCAAAAACAAGTAAAGGGCTAACTAAACCCAAAGCTACGATTTGGGTAATCATATTTCGATAAACTGAACTCGAGGTAGAAAAAAAGAAAGTTTTGCGTGATACTCTATTCAAAAGAAAAGGAATTTAAAGCTTATATTTTTATATAACTTTTCTATAAAATAGATCTAATGCAGCATAGCTTTTCGGAATGTTCTACATTGTTGAAATAATAGCTGAGCATTTTCCTGGAATGTTTCAAGATCCTCACCGACAGGAGAATTGGTACCCATTTTTTAATTAGTAGTGTCTCTACAGTAATTATCTAAATTCGAGTTATTTGTGAAATAATGATTCTCCAACAAATAGAATATTTCTTTGTAACCTCCAGAAGACAAAGTTCGACGAATAGATCTCTTCCTTCTGATTGGAAGAGGAGGATTTACGATGATTCATTTTGATTCGAAATAAAAAGTATTATTAAAATGCTTATTACCGACGTGTCTCGTTTCACTCCTTTTAAAACCTAATAGATATTTTATGGATAGAAAACAATGCGAGACTAACATTTTGAGCCAAATATCCATTCCAATTTTGGAGAGGAAGAAACTCGGATTCGTGAAGAGTTGGTCAGGCCTCAACTGGAATATAGTGTAGTGTATGGGACTATTCAGAAAAGTGTTGTATTCAGGAATCAGGAAAAGTACAGAGAAAGGCGATACTTTTCGTAAAACGACAAGTCAGTGAGTGTTACGCAAATGTTTTAGGACGCAGGATGGGAATCTTTAGAAGATAGAAGGCTTAAACAAAGGATAAATCTGCGAAATAAATTTAGAGATTTAGAGAAGCACGTTCACTGATGATGTAGCTGTCATAATGCGTCCCCCATGTTATATAGGCTGTTCTGATACTGCGAGGAAAATCAGAGAAATAGATGCTAGAACAAGTCGTTTCAAAAATGTATTTTTTCCGCGAACGATACGCGAAAGCAATCGATTAGTGAAGTAGAGTCATGGTGCATGCACCCCCTGCCATACGCCGAAAGGCGGCTTGCATGGTACATATGTAGATGTAAATGCATATTCGTCTTTCATTGGGAGGAATGCAATGCACAAAATGTTTCAAGTGGG
>KZ308324.1:749326-821604 GCA_000376725.2 Ladona fulva | reverse complement strand
AATTTACATAAATTTCAAAGTAAACATATAAATACTAGGTTTAGTTTATAGTAAAACTCCATGGAAAAATAACCTTAAAGATGACTTGCCGAAATTGCGGGCATTTATAACGTGAAACGTTTCTATTGCTTGTTTTGTAAGTAAATTAAATCAAAGAAAATGATGAATTTTTACGGCGTAATTAGTTCACTAAAAAACTTTCAACTTCTCGAAACCAATAAAGTATGATTACTGTTACAGCAGGTGAAAAATAAGTTCTTATAATGCAAGCGTCCCTCCATTTTATCCATTTTATTAAATTTTGAGTGAAATTCATCTTCTATACATAGGTAAATTTCATGAGCACTTACTTGACCCTGCCATAGGCAAATCCTACGCCCATACCAAGCACAATAGTTTAGTTGAATGAATCAGCAATTACCATTATACCAATGAGAGATTTGGCAAGGCAGTTAGATATAAAAATATCAGCAATTTTGATTTTACAACGCTTTTACTCGGTATGTAAAAGATTTCGTTAGTCTTTCGATGCCTATAAGATTAAGTTCCAATTATTATGCATATTACGTAATAGTGAGTAAATTTACATTTTATTACCAAACATAATTTGGAACCACTAATACACCACCATCCCATATCGGGTAATATCAAGCCAACTAAAACATTTCTAATATCCTTCAACGTTTCCTTAATTTAAACTTAATGAAATACTGTATCTTGACGCATCGAACATTAAGTCTTGTCTATTAAACCAGAATATGGGATAATCTTCCTCCATCTACTTTTGTCGCGACGTTTTTAACGGTTGTTTAGATAAGAAGGTTAAACGAGAGGAATGGCATTCTTTTTTATCACTTCGCTGTTGTGAAAATTTACATTTATAGAACCACTATGCTACACTAAATCAAGCTCTTTCCTCCAAGCAGTCTGGTGGAAAGCAACGGCAAAATACTTCACTCCTCATTTCGTTTAGTAAGCCTCATTCCTTTTCTCGTGCTTTCGGAAGCTGACGGTGGAAGGCTTGAGGATCCAACGTCTTCGGGTTGATGATTTTATACACAATTTATTGGTAGTCTTTTTACACTGACGTAGTTTAGGCTCTTTTGGATGGATTTGTCCATTCGCTACGTTGGAATATCACCAGCGTTTTAAGATTCCTCACGCGTTTTCTGCTCGTAAGCCAAGGCGTTCTTGATAGCAAACGGACGAAGTGTTGGTAGTTCTGTAGTGGAAGTGGTGTGGAGAGTCAAGACAAGTTTCCATCGGAGAGGACACGCCTCTAGGGGAGTGGACTCAAAAGAGACAGCTCAGATTTATGGAGCGTCTCTTGTAATATTTCCTTAGCCTATCACTCGATCTCTGCCACGCCCGATTGAGGAGATCCGAGATGGATTGTTAATGGGGGGCATCGTCACTAACGTTTCAAATGTTAAACGTAAGGAAATAATTGCTGTTTTGTCATTTGGTCCTGTAAAGGCGGCAAAATAGCATAGAAAAGGTTTTGTTTAAAAGCTGACATCCAATATTTTAGTCCACAGTAATTCTTGGCATCAATAGTCAACGGCAGGTATCCTTATTTCTACCTGACTATTGATAATCTAACTGTCAAAATTCCTCACAGTCTCATCTGCACGCAAGGACTACGCGGAGGAATTTCTTGACGCTTGATTTCCAAAATGACTTAATCGATTTTCATAAATCCGATGGGATAGAATATCCTAATCTCTTCCGTGTCTGTGCAACTTCCATTTTCGCAGTATCCTTGAGCCGCGTCAGCATTCGGTGGGCCGCACCCAACTCGTTTATACTTGATGAAGTACTTTGATTATTATAGTTTTATTGCGTATGTTTACCGGTTTTTACAATAATTTACTAATGGTATTTTGGTCAGTATCGATGTCCACTTCCTTTGCTTGATTTTGATCAAAATAAACTTCGTTCGCATTCCAACTTTTAGTTGCATATTAAGAAACTTTTATGTAATGAAAAGGAACAATTTTATTTCTCTCAGGCCGCACACAACTGGTGGATGAGCCTCATGCGGATAGCGGGCCGTGTATTGCACGATAGGGGTGTGTGTGTGTACTGTACGAAGAGATATTAAACTCAGAATACTTACACGGCTTATATACTTACTAATACACGGCCCGTAGCGCAACCTTAAAAAACAAGTTAAAATAGCTGAGCCCACACAACTATTTGCGTACAATGTATATTTAATGTCTGCAAAACCTTACATGCATGAGATTATTTTATATTTTAAGAAAAGTATCCTACTGCAATTAAATATTTCACCATGTCTGTTTAGAACTACTTTGCATTTAATCACATCTCTTCCCAGCACAATCAATAATCTCAAATTTTGTGGCTCTATCAATTTTGAATCTCATCACGGTATTTTTAATTAAATATATCAAATAATCATTAGCTGTCAAAATGAGCCGCGCCGTCCCACGAGTGCATGGGGTGCATCGCACCCGAGCGGCAATAGAATCCTAGACAACCCTTATTATTATTTTAACAAAATTATTTGTTGTTTTCTCTGTGATACACATGGATTAGCTTGGAAAGATTATAATATGAAATTACAGATTGGCCAACATTTAGAGGAGAGATTTATGGATAACTCAAGACGAGAAAGGAATATTTGTGCAGTGGATTGAATTGAAGAATTGGAATCATTAAAAGATCCGTACAAACGATAATTCATCTTCAGGTTTTGGAATATATATTCATTCGATGTTTGATCGGAGTTTTTCCTAATGTGCAAATAGCTTCGCATGTTTTATTTACAATTCCGGATACTGATGCTGCTAAGATAATGATACTCAAAAGTAATGCGAACTATTAACTCATAATGACCGTTCACTTCTTCAGGATACGGAATATGCATAATTAATTGTTACGGAAGCTTTGTGACCAATGTAAGCTGGAACGAAGGAACAAAGTCATCAAATACTAGTTTTTCAAAGGCTCGCAAAATGATTTTTACCCGAAAACCAGGAAATGAATGGTTTGGTATATAATTTTAAGGGGCGTTAAATTTTCGTATCCTGGCGGCAGATAGGCTGGGCGCGGCTAAGATAATGACAGGATGTTCCAAGATTGCCAGTGGGTTAGTTGAGCTAAGCAGACAGGTAATTTGTATAAACCATTAAAAAATCTAATGAAAAATTATCATCTCTTATGATATCTAAAAAACGCCTTATTGATCAAATACCCGTTATTGCTCGGGATATTCCTAATTTTGCATTTATATTTCAGTGACTTCAAACTAAATAAGTTGGGTCATACTCTGAAATTGTGGATGTCATTAATTTTACTCAGTCTTAAACCAAAACGCAGACCTGGACAATATTTGCGAGCATGATATTTAAGAATTAGATATAAATTTAAACGCATGAGACTTTTTTATTTGAAGAAAATATCTTATTCCAACTGATTATTACATATTAGTTATTCTCAGCAATGTATATTATATACGATTCATTTCATCACAAATCTTCTCTCAAAAATCACTAATTTTAAATTTCATCATATGAAATAATGAAACAAAACTTTGTAATTTCCACAGGAATATAATTGAACGACCGGAAATTACAAAGTTTTCTTTCGTTATTTAATTATGTCGTTCCGCGAAGTACGGCCGGAAACGATTGATTATATTCATCAAATGATATTTTCAGAATTGTAATCTCATTCCGTATATTTTATGATTTAGATAAATATAGTAACTTATTAACTTCTAACTGGCTAATGGCTGGTTAAAAAATCTGTTAATATTTCAAAAAGGGATTGGATATCACAGATGTAAAAATTCCTTAATTTATTCCTCGGAAACCAACATCATAGGCGTTGAAGACCACTATATCGAAACTAGCATTAATTTACATAAATTTCAAAGTCTGGCAATCAAAATGTTTTTACCCAAAGAAAATATTTAGAAGTAGTTTTAATTTAAAGTAGTCTACTCTATTTATATTTATTTACGCCCCGCGTACATTCCAAACACAGTTACATTTAAACATTACAGTTTAAATTCCAATTATTGTCAAAATCCAAAGCAATATTTTTGATTTATTCATACTTCATTTTAACTTTTAGACATCAACATAAAAGCCACGGTAAACCATCTGTTATTTTCAACAATGTTAATTTCAACTGCAGACTGTTAATGCGTTTAATTATTTGTATAATATTTGAGGTAATTTTGACTTCAGAGCGTCTCAAATACTTAAGTACGTTGGATGTACACTATTTTTATCATCCTCAACGAATTCAATAACAGAAACTATATTTACAAATATGTGTATCCTGCACAGTTGTTAGCATTCTAAATACTGCCTAAAGCCAAAGCAACACATAGCTTTTACGTATTTCTTAATTTTAACTTCTGAAGATCAAAGTAAAAGCCACTATAAATCATTATACAAATCACAATTTTTATTTTAAAGTTAAGTGCCAATCTTTCCCCAAATGAGAAATCTATTACAATAGATTCACCTAAAATGTAGAATGTGATATTCCCCAGTGGCTCTAAAACGTACATAAAGAGCAAACGATCTATCAAGACCCACGTGGGCTCACAGTAAACATCCTGCTAGCCAACTATACATTGAGCATATCGGTTCGCCTATTCCTATTTTACCTATGATTTCTATTGTAGAGCATTTCGAACGACCTATAGTCGAAAGCAAGGTCACTTTTGATTTTATGCAAAGGGTGCACATAAAACAAAAATTTCGTCGTCATACCGGGTTGTAATCACCTATCTCTAACGTGAGGTTCATTAGCGCAACTCAACGTAATTCATACGGAGCAAAGGAAGCGGCGTGGCTTGTAATTGATGACATTTAATTATTCCTTTATTAACTGTAGCTGTAAGGGATTTAGATATAAAAACTAACACAACGGAAAAAACAGGATAATATTTTATACATGTGGTTCATTCCACAACTATTGTGAGCAAAATTTCGATGACCATTTTTATCATGTACCGTTCTGTTTCAGTATTAATCCGCGCAGCCGCTGATTTGGTCCCATTTGGTGTTTTAGCCCCACGGCTATTTGGTTCGCGGTTGGCTCTTTGATGCTACGATCATTTAGTAATTACACGCAATAAATTGGTTGTTGGACAAGGCTGAGATTTGTCATATTTTATTGTTATTGATGTATAGAATGCAGTAATTTTGATAACCTTAAAATGTTGATAACAAAAAATTGAACTACTGGAATCGGAGCGAGCAATAGGGGAGAAAACATGGGGGAAAACATAAGGGTTATCCGGACGTAAAAGTATGGTATTGTGTATGTTACATTTCAAGTCTTTAATCACAAGGAATACCCATCCCGAGACAAATCAGTAGTTTCAGAGAGAAATATCGGTAAGGAGAAATCGAAATAGGTTAGTAATATAAATGGTAAACTAGAGAGAGAGACTGAAATTAAGCATAGATAAGATTAGATTTAGCATGGCAAATATGTTGATACTGCTCAATTAAAGAAAGCCGTTCATATCGAAATCTAGAGCCACGCTCAGTCCTTCTGCCGCCGGTGCGAAGATAATTTCCTACTCCTTAAAATTAAATACCGAAACCAAACTTATACGTCGCCACCTGACACAGCGTCTAACTGCGACGGTAATGTATAATAAATAAATATCCTGATTTGCAGGAAGATATATCTTGTAAGACTTCGAGAAAACATTGTATTATGACTTCATTCCCAGGCTTACGTTGGTCATCAAGTATCAGTAGCACTTAACTATGCATATTCCATATGCTGACATAATGAACTTTCATTATGAGTTAATAGTTCGCATTACTTTTGATTATTTTTACCTTAGTAGCAGCAGTCTCCGGAAGTGTCGCTAAAACACGCAAAGCCACTTGAATATTATGAAAGACTCCGATCAAATCGCTCGAAAATGTATATTCCAAAACCTGAAGAGGATGTGTTCTTGATACAGAAAATCTTTCATTGATTCCAATTCTTCGACTACGAGTAACTCCACTGGATAAATATTCTTTTCTTGTTTTGAATTATCAGTAATTCTTTTCTCTAACCTTTTGCCAATCTTAAATTTCACATCGTAATCTCTCCTGGGTAAGTCGTGTGCATCACTCAGAAAGCAACAAAAAATGTTGATGTGATAATAATAATGGTAGGCTACACTTCAGATGCCTCCCTTTAGATGCCGTCGCCCGGGTGCGATGCACCCATTGGCTCTGTCCAAATCCTTGGGAGAAGAAGTGGAGGGTAGGTAGTTTCGGGATGCTGACGTTTGCTGTTAATCCGAGCAGTTACTTACGTTGAGATTATTCGAAGGAACAAATCGAAATATGAAGCTATTTATGAAGTGGAAGGGGTGGGAGTGGTATCTTACATTTGTATACAAATAGGCAGAGTAACGGGTATAAAACCACTCGTAACGCTCTACAAATGACGAATAAATTATGCGTAAAGTAGTGTTTGTATGGTAGAGTTGGTCGGAGGAAGTTGTTGTTTTAATACTTAAGTTAATTTTTAAAAGTTAATTCCAACGCCTATTTTCTGGCGGGAGTCCAATCCCTTTGGAAGGCACATTAACCATTTAAATAGCCACAGAAAGGATTATTTAGTGCACTTTGGTGTCTCCATAATATTATGTAACTAGAAACATCGGTAATTTCCGCTCGTCTATGGTCGATTACTTGCTTTTGGCTGTACACTTTAAATATCTTTTGGTGCTTTTCCTTTTCTCGAACATTCACGCAATTTGCATTAATTTGAAACTTTTTATTCCCTGGTTACATTCCCGCTTTGTATTCATTTCACACACTCGTTATTTTTGAGATTTCCTGTGAATGGTGCTTTTCGTCTTGCGAAGGTGTTTGCTGTACATTTTTCTCTTTCGCAATATCTGCTGTTCGCCGTATGTTATGTGCACTTTTTCTTTTACTCTTTAGTTTTACAATTTGAATTTGGAGTCTCTTAAAAACCCTACAGAAGATATTTTCAATACGTTTCCTTCGAACAGTTGGGAGTTTTTAGATATATTAGATGATCCATTTATAACAAACCAATTTTAGTGAAGAGCGTACACGTCGACAAAAGTGCTTTCCCTTCAAATCCGTCCCTCAAAATTTATCTTCTCGACTCATATCTTCCAGAGAACTTACGTTCAGAACATGGAGAGCATTTTCATCAGGTCATGTCTATGGATGGGTCGATGGAATGCAGGGATGTTGGCTAACTTTTGCTGAACAATTCAACGTGACACGCGAAATGCTCAACACTAAAGCAAATATGAAACTCAAACCAAATAACTTATACTAGGGAAATTCTTGTCCATATGTATGCATTTTAAATATTTATTAACTTTCGAGTAGATGTTACTATATAGTATACGTGTCATGTCACGCATTTGCACTATTTTTTTCGCTAAAGTTATGTTCGTCAGAATTCCATTCAGGAATAAGTGCTTCAGTGAAATTCCTATCTGTGAGTCGTTTCCTTTGGTTAAAAATATATAAGTAAGGGATGTCATATGTGCCTAGAATGGCGACCGACACAGGCAAATAGTTTGCATACTTGGAATCAGTATGTTTAAATTATTATAGAAAGCATGTCGATGACCAAGATATCCACCAATTTTTTGTTTTTCCATGTAATCGATATTCCATGTAATCGATAAAATATGGAACCTATTATAGCTCCAACTTTTCTAGTTTTTACATCCTTGCATACCGACTAACTTCCTCGTGGATTCTCTGCCGATGTTGATCACTTGTGGAAGATAAGTTTGGGAAAAATTTGCCTTCGCATTAATGAATTTCACGCATCTCCTCTGAGGATGAACAGACCGCTGAAAAAATGAGGAATCTAATGCAGCGTTTTTTCTTCTCATCATCCCGCTCATCTCTTGTAATTTAATTAGGATGGGCGCTCACATCGCGAACGCCCGCCATCTCATTACAAGCGCCTGCAAATCCCATATCGCCTGCCTTTTGATCCTCTCTTTAGAGACGGTGCTAATAAGGGTGCTGCAGTCAACTAGCGCCGCCAAGCGGGACCATTTTCAACCTGCGGTTTGGAGAATCTAACCAGTGGCGGATGAAAGGCGAGATTACAAGGCGTCTTCTCGAAGAGATAAAATCTAAATTTTTTTTGGAGGCTTCGACAGAATAATGTAAGAGGTTTCCGCAGAGAGAAAATCTTTACTTTTTTCGTTTGGAAGCGCAGATAAGGCTTTATGCCACGAGATACGTTTTTCCATCCGACCGAATGCATAAGGGATTTATGGGTTTGAACAGTATTCAATGCTTTCAATTTCGAGTAGTACTCGTAGAAGTAATACTGTTCAAAGTGCTTCGATATCTAAGGTCATTTCGCACACAAGGGAAATCGAACCCAGGACCTCTTTCACTAAAGGCGCACGCGCTACCCACTTGGCTATCCAGGTTTTAAAGGTTACAAATTAAAATCAACAAGAATAAGTAATAATCCCACTGTGAAGGAGAAAATGCAAAAAATCATAATTACGTAAAAATAAAATAATTCTATACTCCTTTTGAACTCATCTTTGTATGCAAAAATATGCTTACAAGAAAACGATTATAAATTTTCTACCTGAAACCACCAATAGCACGTGCCATCTTTTCTAATTCATCAGCCTCCACATCGTACTTTTAATTTTCCCAAATAACTCAAAGTTCTCTGGGAAAAGACTCAAATTACTCCCAAGAAAAGTCCTTGATTACTCATTTATATAAATCTGAAAATCTTCATAGATTAGTTGTAATTGCTTAAAATATGTTTCTGTTATCAATTCAGAATGATAAACACTCGTCCATTAGCAGAGAGAGATTTACACTTCAAATGAACCTCCAAGATAATGAACTCATTAATTTAAAGCAATGTCACTACCGAATCCATACGTTTTACAAGTAGCTTAAAAAATGATCTCTTCAAATACGAAGGGAAATGAATAATCCCTTCGTATTTGAAAGGATGTCATTGTTGTCAAATGTCATTTTCTAGTATAAGTAATATATGTAACTTAGTATATATGGAACTTGAATTTCGTGTTTATGACTTTAAAATTCTCTGTTATTAATGCACGTTGTAGAGCAAAGGAAGTGCTGTATGAAATCAAATATTTCAATGTCAACTTTCAATTGGCGAAATTATTTTGTTTATTTTCCTGTTCTACGGGAAAATGAATCTCTGATTAATTACTCAGAATAAGTACATATTTAATGTGTTTAGGGGTTAAATGGGTTGTGTTTAATTCAGGTTGATTCATTAATTAATTAAAACTAATGATTATATATAATTATATAGTAAAGAAAATCTTCCTATTTTTCAAGTTTATCGATACAACTAGTTATACTAACTAACTATAGTTATATAAATTATGAATTCAAAGCAATTAACAAAAAGGAAGGAAAAATTATTGCTTCGGAAGGACAAACTTATCAACATTTGATTTTCAATCTGAAAGATTGAACTTAAATTTCTTCAAGCACTCAAGTTCTTAATTCCACTTAACGAAAACTCTTCTACTTTCTAATTTGGAAACCTGGTTCCCTTCCCTAAAAAATCCGCACAATCAAATTATTCGGCCTCGGCGGTGAAAAGTATTTAATGGAGGCAATAGAATGAGAGAAGGGGACGGGAGAATTAAAAGAATTAAGTTCCTGAAAAATAGAGAAGAGAAAAAAGGACATAATACGGAGATAAGGTTACATTTTATTTCAATTGGAAGCCAGTTATCTCGCGCAGCGTATTTTTCGTGAAATTAGTTCCCGCTTGGGAAACTTATTAAGAAGAGTGGACCTGCGGGGGAGAGATTACTCCTACATAATTTCCGATTAGAGGAATTTCCCGAGAGCGAAGCTTTCTCATTTTATTTGACTGATGGAAATTTCATCGAGGAGGAATTTTAATTTAGCTGAGGGTGAGCAAGGTTAATCGTACCCTTGGAATGGTATTCGCGAAACGAAAAACTAAATCCGTTAAGAGTAACATATATCTCTCCGCTAGCTGCTTAAATAACATCGAGAAGAATCAACTTTTTTATATGATTATCAGTAAATCTGGAAATTAATTAACGATAGATTCGGGAAGTTGAATAGCCCTTCCAGAGAAAGAGACGCAAACGATATTGCTACGCGATAAGAGTTTTCCTTTACCTTGATGGAAATAAACCCTTTTAAAATTTCCTGCTATCGTGGTATTTTGAAAGCCGAAGGGATATGAGAGTTTGTGAAAGCCCCGTTGCCGTTCTTATCACTGCCAAAGTAGTGCTCCTTGAGAAGAATAAGAAGTGATAAGAACTAAGTGATCTCTTGAAACAGACTTTGGGTTGACGGTATATAACTGAGAAAGCGAAGGTAAAACAGAGCAAAAGATAATAAATAATGTTAAGGATAACAATATCCTGTAGCGCTATATGGAATTATTTTCGTAATTCGCAAGTGTGTGTTAGAAAGAGAATCTTGACGAAACAACTTGATTTCGGTTTCTTACTGCCCGGGTTCGATACCTGGTGGGGGCCTACGTGCGAAGTGACCTAAGCTGTCGAAGCACTCTAACAATACTACTACTACTAATAATAATAAAAACTTAACTGGAGCACACATATCCAGAAGATTTCCGGCTCTAAAGTTCTCGGCTTCATTTGCGCATTGAGTGGTTCATGAAAAGCTTGGAGTGCGATGTTATTTCACTTTGGTCATGCCCCTCTTGAATATGCGGCATGTATATGGGATCCGGCGGATGAAACGTGTGCCCGCAAACTTGAAAAAGTGCAGCGTAAGGGGATACAAGTTGTTAAAATGTGCTACAATAGAAAGCAAGCGTTACGAAAATGCTCTCAGATGTAGGAGAAATTGGTATCCTGCGACGCTCTTCTGCGGACCGATCCGACAATGAGCGTAGAATAAGATACTGCGAGGACATGTCGTTCCAAGAACTCTTTTTTTTCACGAACAATATGTGATAACAATAATCTAAAGAAATAACGCGAACGCTAGGTGTTTACACCCCCTGCCTTACACCGAAAGGTGGCTTGCAGGGTATTTATGTAAATGTAGGTGTATACGAAAGTTATAAAAGGTTATTGCATAAGTGACAATCATAATAACGTTTTCTGGCGGTGAAGAGTTTGAAACTGCTATTTTAGTGTCATTAATGTATTATTCATTATTCATTCATTATTTTTTTGCTGTTAACAATTATGTCAAGAGTCGTTTATCTATAGACTTGCAGAAAATAGAGTATAAATTACGCCGAGAGCATTAAAATATTGCTGACGAAAGCCAATGCTTTGCGACTAAATTCAATATTATGGTTATAACCATGATATTGAATTAATAGAAAAAATCCACAGGAGAGTAGCTTTAAAGTACTGTAATTTTTATCAAATACAATAGTGATGTGTACAGCTACTTGAAACTGCTTTTGATTGGGGTAATGAGGCTTCCTTCAATTTGGAATCGGAGTGCTACATAATGAATCTCAAACCCGCATCCACCCGCTTAAAATGGCGACAAAGTGAAAGGAGTTGCACGATTAATCGAATATCGATAAGTGGAATGGACTGGACATTGCGACTGGAGAGGCACCTTAAGGCAGAACATGCAAATGCTGTCTTTGGAAACTGTGAGATAAGAAGTGACGGTAATGTATCCGTTATGAATGGAGGGCTTAGATGGAGAATGCATTTCAGATTAATGAAAAGATGGCAGGAGAACCCACTTCCCAGAGTCTTCTTCACGTTATGTTCGAGCTCCTGCGTTTACCATCGCTCCTTTGCTACCTTATCCACTTTCTCGATTATTTTTTTATCACCTTACATTTTCCATTTTACATTCACCACTCAAATCTCTTCGATTGCTCCCGTTCAGCAAAAAGTAAGTTATTCAACTAATTCAACTTCTAGTTCTCTCTTGTTATTCTGCCAACTACGGAAAATGATTCACGTATCATTGCATCGTCTTATTAAAACATTTAAGTCTCAAAATCTTTCTCCTAATGCAATAATGCGTACATTTCTCGTTAAATTGATCTATTACAAATCGTAATTAAAGTACATTAATCATCTCATTTCCTTTTTATCTGTTTAACTAGAATTAAGAAGGAATCGAAAATTAATTGATTAATTTTATTGCATTCATTTCATACTACATACCTTCTCCTTTAATGGCCAGGGGTTCATTCCTGTACTATAATATCTCTCTCTTTTAAATCACGCTCTTCTCTATTTTGCATCCCTCTCTTCCTTCTTTGACCTCTTCTCCGTTCTTTGTTTCCAGTTCAGTCATGTTCAGAGTTTTGTTCTCGTCCATCTGTTCAACAAGTCTTCGTCTGTGAGAATATTAAATATTTCGAAAATGTTTCGTATTCTCCATTTTGCGCATTTTATACATCACATATCTTTAAGTTCATTTCGATCAACTAAAAAATGTTCCTTGCGCTATCCTTCTGGACGAGATTAACTAGAAGTTGATTTACTTTTCACGACGTAATGGTGTCTGATAAATTGCGCGATTCCCTAATGTTCAAGCCATTTTAATTATTATACAATACTTTTTGCAGTACTTTACAGTTACAATACTTCATGCTCTCTTTTCTATACAACACTTTCGTCTCGTCGAGACGCTTTCTTAAAAAGCACTTTTTCATCGGTTCAAGTCTCCAAGAAGTCCCACCGTGTTATGCGATGTTTTTCAGCATTAAGGGAATCGGTGATACATCCTTCTGCCGAAGTCCCTTTTTCCATTTTTTGTCCAAAATATAGCCCGATAGGTCGAAGTCGAGGAAAGAGAAAGTTAAGCGTCTTTGGCGGGAGACACCTTTGAAAATTTATGGCAAAAGAATAAGACGAGGAGATTTGTGCTGTGAAGTCAATGAAAGTTCAATTCTTAAAGGTCAAATATAAATATCAGATATACGACGTTATTCACAACATTCTTGATTATACATGACGCTAACGTAATGGTGCCTGTCTTTGCAGTGGATCTACTTAAAAATCAGAATATGCCATAAACTTTAAATTTCGCACTTAATTCGTGTAATTCCTGAAACGATATATAAAGGCGAACCTGACCTAAATAAATAGATGAGAGGACAATTAGTTTTCCTCGAAAGGTACACGAAAATAATAAGCTAAAGAAGTAGCTCGAACGCTTGGTGTTTACACCTCCTGCCACACGTCAAAAGGCGGCTTGCAGGGTATTTATTATTGCATAAGGGTATTTATGTAGATGTTGATAAACTACTTTACCTGAAATTGGTTTTACTAAAATTTAAAGTTAAGCGGCATTTATGGGTATGTCAAGCAATAATTTCATCAAAAACATTTTTATATTTTTATTTTTCGAGACAGAATCCTCCGATAATGATTAAAATATCTCCAATAGTTTTTATGCAAGGAAATATATTGATATGGTTCAGTCAATGATTTCAAAACTCAAAATCATCTTCCAGCATTTCCCAATGCCACCATAATAAGTTTGGAATGCTCCAAAGCAGGGAAACTGCTCAGTGCCGACACAATCTCGAGTATTTCTCATTATCGCCATTCAGCACTCCTTTCATTCCAATCCTTGGCTATCTCTTCAGTTGATTATGAAGAGGAATCGATTGTGAGTGCGGCAACCCCATTGTCAGCGAGAACAGCGATGATGGAAGCGACAAGGTCTTGAGGTGTGTTGGAGACAGTGGGGATGAGGAAGAATGTCGGTATGGGAAGCACTCCATCCATAATCTCCCAGGATGCTCTCAATGACAGCTGAATGCATGTGGGGGGGAACAGCCCTCCCCACCCTTTGCCCCTGCTAATTGGAGAATTTCTCTAAAGCTAGTATTGAGTCTTTCTCGCCCATTTTTCACCAATTTCCTTTATTTCCGTAAAATCTTATTCGATGAGCCGTTAACTTTCTCTCTCTTTATATTTTGTGCCTCCATTCTCGTTAGTTTTGGGTTTATTTCATAATCTTCTCAACACACACCCTTTCATTTATGCATCCTATTCTCGAAATCCCTGAAACAGATTTCTCCAAAGACTGTTCGCGATAAAGACGCATACATTGCGGGTTATGTATTATAAACATAGAAGAATGTGTCTTATGGACAAAAAATTTTCCACTACATAAACTATAGTAAATGTATGCTTAATTATTAAAGTGTAAATCAGAAGGGTGGCGCAGGTCGGACGGCGATGCCACCCCGAACCGGTCGATCTCTGACGGAAAAACATTAGTGCTTTCAGTTCATCGATTACTCAACTCTGAAGATTTTGCCACGCTGAAGCAGCAACTGATATATTTCTTAGACTTTATAAATGTGTTTCTTCTTTTTTTTGACTTGGAATTAAAGTATTTAATTTTATAGACGAATTAATTCATTATTTACGTCCACAAAAGTAATTTAATTTTAATTTTGAACTTCATTAAAGCAATAAATAACCATTGCAGAAATCCCAGAACTAATGTGAGGATATCACTAAAATCCTTACAAAAATATAACAAATCTAAATTTACCCGTTAGGTTTCAAGACGATAGCGTATTGGGAAGTACCATGTAGGGTAGATCAGTTAAGGTATTAATACACCCCCTGCCATACACCACTCTGTTTACGCTAGACGGCCATTCATATTACGGTTTAGACGGTCCTCGAAAATAAGGGAGGCTAAACGAAAAGCATCACTGACACGGCGATTTTTTGGCGTTGATTAGCATTGATAATTGAGACATCGATCCTGGATATCATGGAGGTCCTAAAATAGATTCTTTTCCCGTTTAAGTACCTTGAGCGGATTTTCAAGAATTCGTTTAGGGCATTATCCGTTAAGATAGAACGTAGGAATCCACGATATCTTTAGATGAAATAGATTTATATTGCATGCAGTGAAGATTTTTGCTCCATTAGCCATTGGCTCGATACTAGATACTAAATTTCCTCCATAAGTGATACCTAGGGCGTCTTTTTCAAATATTTTCCGGGGAATTACCGAAAAGCGAAATAGCTAAAATTCGGCGTATAAATAGTATTCGTGGCTGTGTCTCATATTCGAGCTTAACAGCTTCTAATTTGATCCTTGGTTCGATGCCAGGGTGGATTAAATATTCCTCCATAAGAAATATACAGGAAATTCGAAACCTATTTTGAGGTACTTCCCAATACGATTTCGCTTTAATACGTGAATCTTAGTTATTAGAGGAACGTCTAAACCGTAATGTGAATTACGTAATGTCCATTTACCGCGAATACAAAGGGGTATGGCAAGGGGTGTATTAATACTATACTTAATCTACCCTATATGGTACTTCGCTATATGTTGTCGTCTTGAAACTCAACGAATTAATTTAGATTTGTAAGTTGCCGCAAGTAGACAGTGGCGTTGTGTGTGTGTAATTAATATCCACTGTTCTGGAGAGCCTTTAACAGACAAAAGTGAGCCTTTGCTCGGCTTTGATGCGGAAGAATACCAGAGGTGAATTCCACAGCAGATGAAAAACACGCACAGTTCCGTAGAAGGGCTTGCGTTGGTGCGGCGCTCAACGCTACGATAAGTGGGAGGATTGTGCTCTTATGGGAATAGATCGAACATAAAGGAAGAACGGCCGAAAGAGAAGAAGGACAGAAGAGAAAATAACTTTTCGATAAAGTGAAGCTCACAATACCTCTCGAAGACGTGATCTGAGTTTTTCTAAGTTTACATGTCTCCTGATTTATGGATCGAAAGGATGTCGGGTGGGCGTGTTTTGTGTTTAGACGACGAACGTAGAGGTGAGGTCTTTTATTCCTTCCATTCAGACTCTATGGTCAGGAAAGAAAGATGCGGTATGCGGGAAAAGTGAAAGGAGCATTGAGACGCAGGTGAAAGGTGGTGTAGGAAGTTGGGTTGGAAAAAATTAGTTGGTGTTCAAAGGGAGAACGATGAAAAGGGTGAGAAGTGAGGCGAATAAAATACTTATAATTATATTATATTACTTATATTTAGGTATAAAAATGATAGAAACATTGAAGGTAACATTAAACGAAGGAATTTACTCTGAAAGCTTCAAACGTATACAAAAAGCACATGCGAGGTGAATATAAGAATGACAGACTACAGCAAAATATACTATAAATTACGATATGTCATAGAAGTATATAATATAGTTATATTATTACACAACATTGTGTGCATAGTGTATTCTGAGTCAGAGGTTCCGATATTTGCACCAAAACCCTTGCGTACTTGGAAATAAGCAGCGAGGGCGGTGGATGTTCTAGGATCTGTTGCGTTCGTTTTGTTTAACAAAAGGTAACATTCTAGAAAAGGTATAAAACATCTCCACGTTATAAGTGATATTGTTTAGAATACATCGCCTACAAAGAATTACGCGGTTCGAAAAGGCAGACAACTCTGTTAAAGAGAAAATTAACAATGGGGACGAATCGAGAGATATTTAAGAAAAATTCCGATGATTTAACACAAACGAAATGGAAAACGCAAAAAAGAGAATATAGAGATTGCTAATTAAAATCGCAAGGCAATAAGAAAATAAGGAAACTAGATTCGCGTAAAATATTGCATTATTTAGTACATGATTGAACCATCTACGAGGACAACTATAAGAAAAACTTAATAGTGAAAAGGAAATCCTGCTTCCGAGGAAAATAGTGCGAAGGAAATGTGAATGCGTCAAGATAGTGGGAAGAAAATGGGAAAAGTAGACTGATGAAAGGGAGGAAAGGAAATTGCTAAAGAGTTAGGGGGAGAGAGAAATACGGTCGTAATCTATTGATGGGTCTTGTTATAAGGGTTATACCTTCTAAATCTTAAGGTAGGATTAGGAGTACGTGAATAAAAGAAGTGTTAAGGAAAGAGAGGATAGGGAACGAAAGGAAATTCACCCTTTTACGAGACATTCACTCGGGGAGAGGGTATTTTTCATTACAGGCAGCAGAGGGATTCCTGCGAAACATAAACATTCCAGATGTAAATTCCTCTTACAGGGATCATGCGGAGAATAGATAATAGTTTATCCAATAAATGATTTAAATAAAGGCATTTTGTTATTTTATTGCCGAAGCTCTTTCAGTTATATTGAATGTTTGCCAGGAATCAAATACTCGTACGTAATTCTTTCGTTTTCAGATTTCAAAACAGTTAAATTCTCCATGCCTGTACGTATATAAAGTAGAAATTTGTAGATATTAGTTACTTCTTAGTTTGTTACAAATTACCTAATTATTTGAAGGGAATGTCGTATACGCAATGGGGTTGCAAAAAAATGAGAAGAGAAATAAAATGAAATTTACGGAAAATTTTAGTAAAAAGAAAGCGAAATACTGCAGGATGTATTAATCAGAGAAGAAAAGCACATCAACATTAAATAGGATTTATGGAGAGAAAACTGAAGTAAAAAGACGTAGAGTTAGATGACGATGAACTAACGAAGAACTCTGAAAAATCATAATAAAAATAAGAACTTTAATGGAAACAGGAAAATGATCTCAATTACATCCATTTTAATTATTATTATTTACACACACAACCATTCCCTAGCCATAAAATTCTTACTAGCCGGGACTCGAACTCTGATCCTTGGGGTTGAAACGCTAAACCGTCCGACCCAGCATTCGTGTGAAGATTCGTTTGTTGAGCTGAACGAAGTAGAGGAAACAGTTTCCTTGATTAGAAAGTTGTCATTACTGCCATAGTAAGGGACCGTTGTCTTTTTATGCAATCAATAATGATGAATTCTTGTTATTTAATTACGACTATTAATTTACGATTGTAAAAGTATGTTATAGTAAGTATATTCTTTCCAAAAAATGTTTTAAGGAAAAACCAAAAAGTCAACTGAGAGGGAAGCCTTATGTTCAATTAATGCCTATTCAAAACTATCTGTTAGTTGGTTGGGCTCCCGGATTTACAAATAAATGGAAAAGTTACGCGACATCTGCATTGTCCTCGTAGGAAATGAGAAGAATGAGACTTGATCTTATGCTTGTGCATTATGCATAATAGAACGCCTTTACATAGAAAGATACGAGAAAAATTGAAATTTGTGATACTGACCCCTCTACAGAATGCGCTTGTCTTCAGTATTCAGTAACCTCTTCAGATGAAGAGTGATCATAAAATGTAAATGAAAATATGCAGCTGGAAACTGAGAACATTTTGGGTAAGAGTTATAGCGAAGACATCTTGATAACGAGATAAAATGAAGAATGTGGACAAAATCTTTTCTCGAAAACAGATTTCCGCGAGTCGCATTGGAATTTTATCCGATGAAGTTTGCATCGCATTCGAGGGACGATTTTGATTCTTATCTACGCTGAAGACTTAGTAGATGTTGCTAAGAACAAGGTCAGATTATTTGTCGATGATACTCTCATACATCTACATAGAAATAGTGTCAGAAGACGACTGCAGTATTCTACAGAACGAAATAAGCGTTATATCAAATTGGTACAAGGTTTGGCAGCTTGATCTGAATATAAACTGTGACTAAGCTATGACTTTCATGCGTTCCACTGACGTCATCAGCGTACATCTCTAAATTTCAGGATATCCGTTAGAGATTCACAATAAATACTAGCTTCACAAAGTAGTATTTTATCGCTGCATTCGAGGAAATGGAATAGGAAAATGGAATAAAAATACTAACAGGCAGGACCCTTAACGGATTCCCAAGAAATCAGAAAATAACATTTTTCCCTCTCTCGACCTAGCTTCGAATACTGCTGCCCAATTCGAGGTCTACATGATGTAAGGTTAGTCTTAGATTTAGCGATGGCCTAACGTAGATCAGCCCGTTTTGGTAGTAGAGATTTCAGGTTCGACAGCGTTATGGCTACTGTGAAAATCCCCCGAATGGAAAATTGGTGGAATCCGCTCCACGCGAAAAGATCTAAGTACCTACGGAGACTTTTCGAAATTGGTCGGTTGAGAACTTTTAGACGAAGTAGATGACATTGCAATTCCAGTAAAGAACGAATGAGACCTCCGAGAGAAATGGCAAAGCATTACAAGGAAGTAATCGCTTAAACGGATTTACTTCTTGTAGACCTTTCCGCAGAGAATCAGAAAAGCTAATAGGGTAAATTAGGTAATAATGTTGATGTTAATTCACTCACTGCCATACGCCACTGGCGGATCGCGTGTTGTAAATCCAAAACCTAAATCTAAGGCATATGGGAATCTAATACGCAGAGGTGAAGAATTTGGTAGATCCTGAATGACGAAGCACGTTATACGTCTGCTACAAACGCACTTTACCTTGAGCGCCTGCGTGCATGGACTGCGTTGTCGGCAAACGCAACATAAAATCAACAGTAAATCAAATGGAGATAAATCTCCGTCGAACAGCCGCGTTCCTTTTATGTTTTTTAGGGGAAAATTATTGACCGGAATAACCTGCGACACGTCAGTTTTATTGCGACCGAAATTCCTTTGTCTTTTGGGCTCCGTTCTGCTCCTTCACCGACTTCTCCTTTAACAAGCCTAGCTGCAGTACGTTGAACTATCTTTAGATCGGAGACTATTTTTACTTCCTGAGGATCCCAAATGGTACAGCAATATTCTAGGAGTGGCTGAATCAGGGGAAAATACGCCATTATTTTACTTTCGATGAGTATGCCCTAAAATCCTGCTGACTAACCTTCGCATCATTCGCCTTCCTTGGAATTGGAAAATTCCTTGGGAGATCTACCGCTGAGTGTAATTTCTAAGTATTTCCCACGAAGTCCTGAGATGCGATGCGGTACACGGGTAACGTTAGTGGAAACCCAGAAATCCATAGCTAAGCTCTTCTTTGTATTGAAATCAAGCTGCCAATTTCTGCGCCAACTTGAAATTACGATTAAATCATCCTGTAAAATAGCCGTGTTATATTGAGACGCAACTTCTCTGAAGATGAGAATAACATAGGCGAAATGCCTATCGTTCCTCTTAACATTATCCCCTTTATCGTTAATGTAAATTAGGAGCTAAAATGGCTTCTACGTTTCCCTCTGGAGATACAAACGGAAAAGAGAAAAAAAAAATTGGTGAGTGCGATCTGAGAATATCCTTCGCGAGATTATTTTCAAAGCGCACACATTTCGAGGGAAGAATGAAACTATGCTTATTCTTTACATTTAGAATGTTTGAGATTTTACTTGTTTGAGAAAATGGAGGAGAAATTTCTAGCCGATACAAAGTAAGCAACCCGGGAAATAGTTAATGCGATGGGAAACAGTGCGGAGACACATGTACCAGTTTTGCTCAATCTCTCGAGTGAGGATTCTTCGGAAAGGCATTTTCTGCCGCGAGCGAAAGGTAAATCGAGAAATAAAAGATTTTCGTTTCGTAGAAGAGAAAATGGATGGAAAATAAAGTAAAAAAGAGGCGAAAAAACAGAGCCCAGAGGAAAGAGCGTAGAACAAATAAATTAAAATAAGCGAACGTTCGCAATTTCAAACCTCAGGCTAAAGAGCGCTAAAAATTAAAGTTGAATGACGGATCGGACCACCGGTGGTTTTATCTCGGCACCAAATCGCGAACTAGAATTACGAATGAAACGCAATTGGCATGATGGTAGGCTACACATTTATTTTAGGGAAAGAAAGTTCGTTGTCTTCTCACTGGGAGAATTCAGACCAAGAGGGTGTTTTAAGAGCATATTACGCGAGAGACTCACTTTTTCGATTTTTTGGGAATTAAGAATGTTGATATTGAAAAATATTCCAAAAAAAACAAGCAGCCGAATGATATAAGTGTTTTTCATAATTGAATAATCCTAGATAATTCATGGTATTGTTCCATTGTGCGGTTACTTTCAGTCATGGGATGATTATCCAAGTGTACTCTTATTGGATCTACGATGAAGCAATTTGGGGTAAAATACCAAAGTGGCTATTTACAATGACTTAGAGATGTTTTCAAAGATGGCGTTTCCTCTTTGCAATATTGCAGTCGTCGTAAACATTCTGGACCTCATGGGAATGGAAAGAAGAGATGGTAAAGTAGCCAAAACTTAATGATAAATAACGATTGAAACGGAGATGCAAAATATGAGCTCAAATCGAAAATACAATACGAAATTAGTTTTATTACTAAAAGAACACCAAATTCTGAGAGTAAACTTCTCCCGAGAAATATTGGAGCTCCTTAGGAAAATATCATAGGGTTACCAATTTACACATCATAAGGGATGTATCGAAAATAAAGCAGGAAGCAGAGAAATGGTTAAATTGGAATAAATGTGAGAAAAAATTGACAAAGTAAATGCATATGTTGTAATTCATTATATAAGTTGCTATGCGACTTTTCTAAGAAAGATTATACCTCATCATGTTCTAGCTGCCAATATTGAACAAGTATAATAATTTGGCCTCCATCCTCAAGAGATTGCAGGGAATGATGTATTTTGGCATCCAAACATCAAAATGAATAATTCCTTGTGTAGTGGGTTTTTATGTGAAAGATTTTTGTTGGAGACATACCTACCTACCTATAGCCTAGTAACATATATAAAATAACAATTTCCAATTAATTGCAGAAAGTTATATTTACATTCTGGTCTACTCATATGTGATGAAATACATCATAAAATCGGACCAATTTTACAAAAAAACACTGTGTTCGAGGAATATGTCAAACGTTTTAAAATAATTTCACTGAACAAGGACTGCAATTCACAAAGCATTACGAGTTGTATTTCATGCCTCACTCTAATTGTCTTACTTCTTATTATTCAGTTTCACTCGGTGACAAACTTATGATTTGGCTGAATGAGTAAAATATATAAGGGCAAAAGAGATTTAAACGTAAATGCTAGACATTGAACTTGGAATAAACTTTCTTTCATAAGCTAAGCTGTGTATGTAATAAATCTAAAACTATATTGTGCGTTACGGAGGAGAGATTTCTAAATGCGGGGAGACTGAGAAATAGGAAAATTGTTATGTGAGTCAGGCACACCTTAAAAAGGAAGAAGAGATACTCGCATTAGACGAAATTGAGGATCTATATCAAGAGTAAGGAGGAGAAATAATTAAGAGAAGATGAGGGAAAAACTGAAAAGAATAGATGACAACGAATATAGTTCCTAATAAATATTATAATAATGCTAATACTGTTTCGATTCATTCGAAAGAACCATTACGAAGCGAGAATTGACGAAACAAGGACAAAACAAACATGGCAATCACACTTAGGCCAGCAAAGTTACGTATTTTTTCTTAAGGTTCGTCCTTGCCGGTGAAAATGAAATATCTCCTACAA
The DNA here is from genome assembly GCA_000376725.2 of Ladona fulva. Lineage (NCBI taxonomy): Eukaryota > Metazoa > Arthropoda > Insecta > Odonata > Libellulidae > Ladona > Ladona fulva. The sequence goes on along the minus strand of KZ308324.1, from coordinate 799,351 downwards.
CACTGTCAAAGACTACCAAACTCTTTGACTTAATTTCTCTAATAGGCAAGCATACTGCAGAGTGATAAGGAGTAATCGGAACTGGGTATAGGAGATATCGAAACTATTTTGGATATCGTAATCAGAGAATTTTTAATTGAATTTCTGATCCCAAAAGCGATTTTTTGAAATGTTTCGTTGGAAACTCCATTTTCCATTTCTGATAAATGTATAAACACTTATTATTTGAATTATTAGTAAAATAAAAGCTTTAAATATTAATTACGTCTAATTATGACATTTAATGTGAATAATCTCTGTAAAGCAATGGAGTTTCTACCCAGTTATTGGGCTTTCCCCTAAATCCGTTATTTCTAATTGGTTTAATTTCCAGGTAAAGAGTTAATTTTCAATCTATGTTTGAACACTGTCAATTAATTATTGAATATAAATATAATGTTTATAACAATGATACTATAATATAAAATAAAATGAACTCATATTGCTGTTCCGCTTGAGCTCTCTTTGACGAATTTTTTTTAAAATTTAATTTAGCAATTTTAGGACTTAAATATGAATGGCTCGGTCCTTATAAGATAGAATTAAAGAATTTGCTTTTTTATTTAAACTTTTATCCATTTCTATTCATTTCCATCCTACTTTATAAGTATTTGTATTTATTAGTAAACCGAATGTTTTATTAATACATATGTTCCTTTTTCATTAAGTATTTGTTTCCAAGGGCAACAGTAAGAAATAATAATGCTTTTAGATCGCTGCAAAAAACGAGAAGTATCGAGAATTGTATTGGAATCGGTGAAAATTTCGGCACTTTTCCATTATAGACTGCACCCAAATCGTGTGTCCCTTTTGGCACGCATATGTATGCGAGCATCGATCAAGAATTTCGTAAGCTGACAATTAAAGAAAAAAAATCTTTTTTAGTCGAAAATTTCGTCCGTAGATCTACTGGTTATTCGAGGTATGATAACACCGTGAAATTTGGATAGGGATTTCAGAGGATCATGCTCGTAATAAAGAGATGAAAGTACGGGTATTTACGTCTTAAGGAGCTCTCCTTAGATATGAAGAAAGAAGCGGAGGCTAAGGAAATTATGGCAGTCGATGAAGGAAATGGAAATTTCGCAAACAACAAAATAGCAGTGAAAGAGTGAAGATAAATGTGTTTAGCGAGGACTGCGATCTTTTCGTCAGCACTTCGCAGTTGTCATCGCCTACGCCTTCGACACTAGCATCTCTAAGGGTGATTTCGAGAACCAAACCTCCTCTCGTCTACCCTGCAAACAGCCGAGTGGCCTCTTCCTCTTTGCACTGATACTTTTATTGTTTCCCAGCCCCGTCATCGAAACCATGAGCAACACCTTTACGCTAATGTATTATTAAAATTATGTTTATTGACCAATAATGTGCCCATCAAGATGTAGCTTAAGCAAATGTTACAAACTTAAAAATGCAATTTTAGAAAAATATTTATTCGTTAAACTCTAAGGATACCGTATATAATTTTTTGTTCTTCCACTACATCATCAGAAATTTCCAACCCCACCAATTATGAAGTACTCCCCACATATTCTCTCTATTCCAAGCTTTTCTTCGCCGTGTTCCCCCAGAGTACTTGATGACGTATCTATTTTATACGTCCTTCTGTATTTTTCTTGGCCTTTCCTCATCTCCAGCCAAGTCTTTTTAAAGTTATACTTGGCTTTATAATAACATGCAAATATTATCAAACAAATCATCATACCATATTTGGAATAAGATTATGTAGTCAGTATGTGACACTCTTATGAGAGATAATGTTCCTCAAAACACAGAAAGATTCACGAAGAAATTTCTTTAAACTCAATCGTAATAAAGTAATTTTTATTAGATAAAACAACTCATTGAAATTAGAAGGATTAGCAGGAAACAATCTAATGAGATGTAGTCTCTTTGCTATTACATTAACTTGGTAGCCAAGCTACCACTTCACTTTTTATGATAATCTTTGGAGTGCTTCTTGATAGCATATAATAAAAGACAGTTCTACTCTGCGGCGGAATTCTTTCTTGAGCGATAATCTGCTTACATTTCGCGGAGAGCGAATCATGGGAATATTCCGAAAGATTGCTTTTGCTATAAGTGGGACAAAAAGTTGCCGAAGCAAATCCGTGCACGGTTACGCACGGATCATCTCAAAGGAGACGGAGACATTCAAAGAAAAGCATAACGTAGAGTGACTGACAGATAGTTTCGAGAGAAAGCGAGAAAACTTGCTGCTTCAAGTGCAGTTAGAATGGAGGAGAATGATATAAGGGAAGCGGAGTAGCTTTCGTGAAAGAGCGTTAGGGTTTAGAAGTACTCGCGGCATTTAAAATGTGGTTATGAAGTAGATGTGAAAAATGCAACTAATTTTCGAAAATATCATCTCTGTCATTGCTACTGAGTAGCTTCATATTTTAAAACGTGTTGAAAAACCCTCCGCAAGATAAGAATGTACGTTAGGATCCCCTAATACTTTAACATATATCAGTAAAAGAATAATCATCGGAGATTGCTAATTTTATCATTTAAACTAGCGCTTCTTATCGCTATTAAAATGAATTCTGCATTCGAAGTTCCAAAAAATGCACTTTGACATTATCTCAACTCAGCAGTGTCAATTCATCCTTGGTGAATTTTAAGCAATATTTTGGAGGACTGAATGATTTACCTCATTGATGTTTATAACCAGGAGGGACACGCTCCTCAAAAACATAGGCGATTGAGACATCGATCAATCGAAATTAATAACTTTCAATGCTAAGGAAAGCAAAACAAGTAGCACGCTACCAAATACGATTCTGTTGCTTTTTTCTTAGCATTAAGTTCTTCGAAGTCAACAGTGTTTGTGCGAAAGATCACGTCTGCACGAATGTAGATCGAGAGTCACGTTCGTGTTCAAGATGCGAGCGATGGAAAATCTTCCCCATTGACGGACAGCGCAGTGCAGTTCTTCGGAAAAGAGTTGGAAAGTCTTGGGATAAGCAGTCGACGCAGTCTCGCATGAAAAACGATGTTTTCACACTTTCAGCTATCACGCGATCTCCTCGAGATTTACTGGAACTCTTTGATGCTTCCGATACACTCGCTATATAAGGTAATGTGTTGTTTTCTGAATCGGCCTAAGTTCGCCAGACAGCATTTTCCGGCAATTGCCACATTTTCTTTCATACCCTTATGTTTAATCCGAATTAATAAATAAAAGAAATCCTTTGCGAACCAATTTCTTATCAAATACGAATTCAATTCGTGACTTACTTACCAATTCTTTATTAATACAGTTCAATCTTTTTTGTTAAAAGGATGTTGAGATGTCTAAAAATTTACTCAGAAGTGCCCCGCTGAGAAACTGCTGAATGTAACAAATAGCGTGTTTTATTTTAAGGTGAAGTTTGAGATTTAATTTAAAACTGTAATATTGACGTTTATTGGTGGCATTACTGCACGAAGTTTCCTGTTTCCTTAAGTCTTTATTATTAGACTGTAGTATTGCTTTTCGTCGAGCAGAACCCGAATGTGCATAAAATTAATCTTGTTCTTCCGTGATACTTCACAGAAGTAATCGTATGTGGTTATAAATGTCTCGTTTTTATTACCATCTTTAGAAACCACTATTTCCTTCTTTTGTTCACTTTGGCTTACCAATATTGTTCGAACGATAACAAGTTTAATTTTTCGCAAAGAGATTCATCCGCTCAGGATTTATAACATTTTTCGAGATTCCATTTTTTGGCCAAAGAAAAGAAGAAACCATACAAGTGGAAGACAAGACAAAATATTAAATAAATTAAAGATTGTAAGTGTAAAATGACAAACACACTTTAGAAATTTTGAGGAATGTTTGTTCAGTTCATATACGAATTAACGAAGTATTGACGACGAATTTAAGTAAATGAGGATTTTTCATCAAAATATGCTCATAATGAGATTGGAGATCAACTTAGTTAGTAGTCAAGACTCGAAGAGATGCTTATTTTGTCAGAATATGCTCCCAGAAATCCAGATATACTCTTTCTTCACTTCTTATCATCAGAGAATTAATCGATTTGGTGAATTAATGCGTAAAGTAATCGGTAACTTCACTTTAATTATTCAAAATATTATAATTACTGCTGCTGTACACTATGATCAATTGAAAAGAAGAGGAACTGCCCGCGCCTTTCTACGAATCAGATCGTATACTTCCGAGGAATAGCATCTGCTTCACCAAGGGCGACCACGGCATGAAGATGTTTCCGTGGAAGATAACAGTAGAAGCGCGACGGAGTTCTTTTTCACAGCAGGAAGGCATCGGCGGGGGACATCCGAGTCGTCACTCTCTAGAGGGTGAAACGTGCGCGTGCGAATAAGTTACGGCTCACAATGAATGGGTTTAGGAGTGGTCATCGTCCTGTGGAAACGTTCCTTTGCCATGGAAAGCGTGGGCTAAGATCTCAGATACTTGTCAGCGTTGGCACCGCTTGGAACGAAAGCCTTATCGGTTGTTTATTGCGGTTAGAATCGGCTTGAATAACGAGGAATGTAAGCGGCACGTAGCGTTCGTGCAGCTTTTAAATTTGAATGTCAAAACAGAAGAGATAAAGAAAACACCTGTAGTGATAAATATTCCATTTATTAAATCAACGAATTAAAGAAACGGTTTCTTCTTATCTGCGACAACTTGGTTCTATCGGACAATAATACACAATAATCAATTATTACACAACAGAATACGGCATATACCCGCGGAAAGTATTCACATCACTTGAAAAGAGTTTATTGTTCCGAGCACAAATGAAATGGAGTTCTGGATAATTAAAGCTTCAAATAACGCGTTTTGTAACTGAGGCGACAGGTTGAAAGTAAACGGTGACATTTTAGATTCTGAAAAGTTTCTTTGGTTGCAAATAATAATACCTCAAATGTGAAATTTCGTTACATTTAGCGCCACATTCACAGAATTGATTGCATATTCAGTATATCATCTCCCAGATTCGTCCCAAATTAATCATTCCACTTAATGCGTCTGATTTTTAGAAAGGAGAGAGAACTCACCGGAATGGTTTGAATGCAATCGAACCGAATTATTTCACAGTCGAGGAGCACTTACCTGAAAAAGAAGAAAGGGAAACAATATAAGAAACGAAAGGATTAATATATAAGGCTTTACGTATATGAAGTGTTACATTTTATATTTTGATATATATATTTCATTCAAAATATTTCTATAATCGGACTTCTTATTGGCTTACTAGACGTCGAAACTTGAAGGAGAAATGGACTGAATTAATAATTATTATGCATATTTATAATTACATCAAACAAATCAAATGAGAGAAAGATCTAACACATTATTACGATAAATGTTGCGTCGCAACTTAGTGGCTGTAGGAGATCATTAGAACAGTCCAGTGAGGGATTTATGAATGCCCTGTATTAAAGGAGTGGAAATTAGGCTGTCGACTGCATCCTCACCCCATCTTCACTCCGTGCATCGAATGCAATTTGTGCGCTATAATTATTCACTTATCACTTTCGCCTCCAAATAAAAATAATTTTCAACAGTCTCAAGACTTGTACAATCAGACTTTAGTGTCCGAATTATGAAATATCGGGGTTCTCAACTGGACTGGACTGGGGTAACTGGAGTAATCCGTAAGAGTAAAGAAATAAAATACACTAGAGTCCCGCTAATCGAACTAATTAGGACTGTTCGAATTGCGAAATTTTTGGATTACCCGAATAATTGCTTTAATACAGTCAAAATATATTCAGATTATTTAATTTTGTGTACTCGTGTACTTGTGATTTATTTTATTTTTGCACTTTGATTTTGGTCCGTTTACCCTAAAAATTCAACAACTTTATTTTTAAAATTTCCGATAATTAGATTCGGATTAATCGAACTTTCGGATTATGGATAATTATTTCCATTACAGCCAAAGTCCAGTTTGTAAAAGTAGCAAAGGTATGAATATTTAAAGTTCGCCCATACTGTTCAAATGGTGCGTAAATCTATATTTCCCAATACTTATATAAGGACCTCGAAATTGGAGCTCTAACTTGGATTGTTCGAAGATAAAATTCGATGGGAATTCGAACGACACTTCGAATTACATTTAGGTACGCTCAACACTCAAACGCAAATGAGTACCTCGCCGTCTCAGTAGCTCTTGCTTATTTGGAATTACTTAGCGTGCTCTCGGTAGTCCTTAGTTTGATTGAGAATAGAAGACTCTGAGAGAAGCCACTGGAGCCAAAGTAAACAAGTAGAAAGACGGTTTTCACATACATTAAATGTTTTCTAAGAACCAAAATAAACTAACTGCGATATTTACACCCAATATATTGAACACTTCACGTAAATACTGTAGAACAAGCTCTATTAAGGGATTCATTAAGGGGCAGGTATATACGAAAAGGAAAAAGACAAAAAGCTAATTAAATTTGACTTCTAAAGGTCTCGAATTTTTGTTTTATTCGTCGTAAACAAGACACCAGAATTTATCAACCTCTTTTATGTTTGATTACTAACATTGGTATTCAACGTTATATTTATAACTTAAATTATACGTATTTACAATAAATTTAAATTCGTGGGAATCGGCACCGTCTAATGCCTAGAATCGGTTAAATAACTTTCCATCATTTTTAATGGGACAATTCATTCGAACTTTGAACTGCTTTCTGTTACGGATTAAGCTCGAGACACCACTGCACAAGCGGATGTATCCACAGTGTTTTATTCAGGCAGGTGAATGCCGCTGGAGGTGCTCAGGAGTTGAGACTCCGAAGCCTCTGTCTTGTATGGGTGAGAGTAAGAATCCCTCTTCAGCGTGCCGCACCCTCATAACCATCAACGAGCCAATTTATGCAGTATCTACCACTCGCTCTTGAGCCGGACTCTAAAATCCCACCGTATTTACGGATTCGTTTGGATAATTCGCCGCGTAACGAGTCTTTCACAGATCTTTAATGATTAGGTTCGGAGGAGTGATTTATTATAAGAAGCGGGCATTTGGAAAGTGCACATTAATACTTCAAAGGAAGTTAAATTTTCCATGGAATTACTTTTTCCTTTTCGCCCTTGGAGCGTGACTATGGGCAAAGGTCGATTTATTTCAGCTGTCGTGAAACAGACTGAAAGTGCTGAGTTACTGAAAGATGAATGATTGCAGACAACGATACAAATTATGATTCAAAAGTAAGTTTTGATGACCGTAACGACATAACATGGCTCAATTAAGGACGTTAACTGCTTCCCTCTGGAAATTGCCGGAAGCTGTTCCGTTTAAATTCACGAGGATTACATATTCGTAAAATTTTGCTTAGTGGATAAACTTTTTGCATTTTATAGTCCTTTAACTGAATTCGTGTTGAAAATACTGAAATACTTATTCGACATATTTCTTCTTTTCCCTTCGGATGTTACATTTAGGTGAAAGTAATACTACAAGGGATTTTTATCGTAATGGCATTTTGATTTCCTAACGAGTTAAGGGAAACCAAAATTCCAAGTATGTAATGTATGTGTTAGTACTTAAGGGGCGTAGTGGTTTTAATGCTTTGTTTAGTAGAATGCATCGAGAAGGTAATAGTATACAATTCATTCTAAGAAATAGTAAAGTAAGGAGGTGTAAGCAATGAAATAGTCAGCTTTATTCAATATTGCGAGGGCAAAGCTCAAAGACTCTTCTTCATTTCGATTAGAGTAGTTTTATTCATCACGCCTCACCCCATTATTCTATAATTTACTGCATCTTATAGTTAAATTTTAAATGAAACTCTATTGAACTGTCATTGAAACGATTGATTCTTCCGGTTTTGTAGTCTACACCACTAGATGACGTCGTTTTTTTAGTTGAGATTGTTCGATGGCACATTTCAATGAGCACCATCGAAATCCCCAATCGCCTCTGCGTCGTCCCTTTTAGAACGAATTGCCAAGGGAAAGTTGAAAATCGCCTCCGAGGCCCAACCCAACCATAACCTCTCCCAAATGCACAAACACCTGCGTCCGTATTTCCCAACCCCCGTATTATAGTGCCACCTATCGTGAAGCCTGGTGGTTAAAGGGGTGGAGTGATCTTTACAGAAGGGAGTGGTCTGTGGAGTGGCGCTTACGCAACGTGGATAATTAAATGGAACGGTGGAAAAAGCCTCGCGATCTTTTCGATCGATTCCGTAGCTGGGAGCGGAACAGAAATAAAATATGCATTCCAAAATTTCCTTCTTTAGTTTCTTTTTCTCCGCAGGTTGCATACGTCTTACAGCAACGAAATTATGATGCTTAACTGCTCGTTTAAATCACGATTCCGGTGATTCCCTTCCGAACATTTCGAATTAATTTTTTACCTTGTTACGTGGGGTCGTAATTTTAGTTCGCCAGCCGAAATAATGAAGCTGTGGAAAATGATCGTTTGAGTATAGTGGGGAGGCAAATGCATTGTACGTAAGAGCACCAAAACAAAAAAAAAGCGTAATTGCTGGAAAGATTCATGTTCACGAACTGGCATTTAGAATGGCGAAGTTGTAAATCTCGTTTTAATTGCTGCTGCGGAATCTCTTTATTTTACTCCCGACGCTCTTAACGAGAACGCGGATTTCATAGTTTTACGTCGTTTTGCGAACCATTACATTCCCTTGACTTCGCAGATAGCAATTTGTCCAGCTTTTTTTCTTTCCAAATCGAACGCTGATTTATCTTCAAACTGAAACTTGTGAAAAAAAGCTAAAAAATACAGGCCAAAATGGCGACAGACTTTCACTTGCTGTAGTGGTAACCAGTCGGTGCTACATGTTGACTTTAAGAAGATATAGATGAAATAATTCCTTTTTATATCTTTAATTTTTTCTTTCTTAGAATTGATTCAATTAGCTGTTTATTTATGTCAATTTCTTTATTTATGGAATATCAAATACTTTCTATTACATATATAGAATGTCTGAACAAAGTTCTCTGGCAAAATTGATTCCCTAACGTTCATCTGCCTCAGGAAAAATAAACAACAAGTCAAGTCACTAACTCATTGAGCACTCAATGGTGTATTCCAGCGATTAATATATACTGAACCGCTTGTATGTAGTATGAATAAAATTATCTCCGTTTAAACATACCCTAATTAAAGGCATACAAATCTCCAAGAACTATCAAGAAGTGTTATTTTTCCAAGCGTATTTCGCATTCAATAAGGTAACATCAGAGAAGAATGAGGCAGAGTAAGCAAGCGTTTCAAAAAGCGAAAAGAATCAAGAAACGAAATCCAGTAGTCGGTATAATTTTTTGTTAAAACAAAGCTCGTAATTCAAAGATATTTCTTTTTTATAAATTTGTAAATTTTTAAGAGCATTATTAGCCTTGCAAATTTCCCTAAGAAATCGGAATACTGTGTCTGGGTTGTCGAAATTTGCCTGATTTCAAAAGAGCAAGGTTCACATTAAGCCTTGTGATAAACTTTCTTCTAGTTTTTTCAGAATCTTTCAAATCACATTGAGATCAAGTGATCTCTTATAAGCCAGGTTTATATAAAACTTTTCTTCGGTGGTTCTCAGCAAATTCTACAAATTAAAATTATTAAAATAAGGAACTCTAATGATTTTTTTGTTTGAAAATCCTAGATCTTGATTCATGTAGAGTTAATCTTGCAATTTTATGTGAGTATAATTAACATTCGTAGACAAACTATAAATTAATTAGGTACTGATACTTATGTCATAACCAAGGTATCTTAAGGTAACTTAAATCTGTGGCAGTTTCTTGAATAAAACTTAACTTCTTATTAAACCTGGTATTATTTAGAGGCAGGTTAACAAACCTGAGCAGTAAGTGGTGCAAAGCCGCATGATTGTGGGAAGAGCGGTGGAAGGAAGAGTTGAGGATGAGGTTGTTATAGGAAGTTGGTTCCTTGAAAATATCGAACTCTAAACTGTAATTATTTCTAATGACCAATACAACTAAAATACGAAGGGAATTATTTTACTCTCGTACTCGAGTTCAGCAGAGAACTTAAAGAAACGTATGTACTATTTATTGACATTTGTCAAGAAAAGATCACAATGGTCTAATTCAAATACAGTAAAAATTTCATCCATATATGCTTCCACTTTAATGATATTTCATAAGCAAACTCATGGTACTGCTATGGAAAGTTTTGTAACTAACATTTCTGAGCTGTTCTTAGAAAACCAGCGTGCTGGGCGGTGTATATCCGACATGCTGGAATCACAGCTACAACTCTTATTTGCTGAGACATCTCTTTAATGAAATCTTGAAACTTCTTACAGAATGTTGCAATTAAAGACGTCGTTTTATTACCTAAGGTAAGGAATCTAATACTAATTCCATTTTAACGCCCCAAAACATTTGAGAACTTCAGCCGTAAAACTTTATAGAATTGTGACCCAGAGTTGAACCGATTTCCTTACGGTGATTTCTTGTGCCTTAATCTGGTACGGAGGAACCCATGAAAATTAATGTCTAAATTCATTGCTCGTTCCTCATTAACAGCGGAGACAATAAAACGCAACTGCAGGGAAACATTTCTGTTTAGTCAGGGTTATAGAATTACAGCGACCATTAAATCCTCAACGGGAACGGATTTGAGTATAAATTAAATTCTTTTTTTTAGTTCCATCAAACATTCTTTGAAATGAGTACTTAAGACATAAAAAATACATTACTGAAGCGCAATTTAATAGACGAGAAATATTCAAATAATGAAAATGATTTTGTGGTTTGATTCATCTTCATCTGGACATTCGAGTAATCCTATAAATCCTTCGTTGATGCAATCATATTTTCCAAGGAAGCAAATCATGCCGGTTGTAGTAATTAACGGCAAGCCCAAGAATTTGTAAAAAGGGTAATACGAAAGGTTCATTGAATTGAAGAGGTCGAGTCGGTTGAGAATAAAATCCATTCTGTAGACCTCTTTTAGACTTGAATTCACTGTACGGCTTTATCTGGGGAGAGGAACCCCATATCCGCAGTTTTCGGTGTCTTGAGATCTTTTTCAGCCATTTTGAAACAGAAATCTACATTAGTACATCTACATTAGTACCCTGCAAGCCGCCTTTCGGCGTGTGGCAGGGTGGCAGGTGGCAGGAAATAGCGCTTATTTCTAAGAAAAAGTTAAATCGAACGTCATGTTAATATTCTCAAAAGGATTTATACACGGATTTTAGGTCTTTATTTAGTGTAAAGGAATGCGAAACGTCTCGTTTTAAAATTCATGCTGATGATTGAATTTACAGCTTGTGCTTCCAAGTATGTACCTACTTGAGTGAAATAAAGCGACGATGGATTCTTCAAATGAGAGAACCAGAGAAGAAGTCGTCAGCAAAGTTTTGAGTTTCACAAACCAGAATTTATCAAAACGAATCGAAGAGGATAAATTAAATAAACATGATGGAATCCATTACCTTAACGTGTTTGGTCAAATCGTAATACTTTCGAAGCACTAGGGATGTCAACGTAACATTTGTCTGCCCGTATTAAATCTGTCTGCCCGTCTGTCTGATTGTCCGTGCGTCCACCTCCCCATTTTTAATTCCGTTTATATTCTAAGCATAACATTCTATCCGGATAGGTGCGTACATTTAAAACAATAGGGTATGAGTAGAGTTGCGATAGACAATGCGATTTATATTGAGTTCCATCACTTACGAATGCCAATATACGATACCAAGCTCAATTTGCTATTCTAAAGGAAAGCACTTCAGTTTTAAAGGAAATCAACTATTAGAAGATGAAAGTATTTTTCCTTCCCAATTTTACGGCTAAAACTTGAAAATTGCAAAATTTTTGTGAATGTTGATTTTATAGTTATGATTGACAAAATATTCCTTTTTACATTTAACTAAGTGCATATTTATCCTAAATCAAGCATGTTGTGATCTTCGGTCACAAATATATTAAATTGTTACAGATATACGGTTTAGGAGGAACAGATGTATACAATAATGGAAATGTTTTTGAAATAACTTAAAATAAGCTCCGTCATTCTTAAAGGGGAAGTTTACTAGTGTATCTTCTACATGACAAAGCAGAAATTCTGTTCTCTTTGGAAGCTTTATTTCTCATGCAACATTAAATGAGAAAGATTCGTTGAAAATGATCGAGACAAGCGCTAAAAGAAGGAACATTGGATAAGATATTAATTTTTTTCGGATGTTTTCTAATCGAAATTTTGTAGAATATTGATAAAATAAGCAAAGAATTTCTAAAATGTTGACGTTATAAGCAATCCGTTTCCGTGACGACCAGTTCTATGGTTGAATCCGAGCTCATTCATTTTGCCCTAAAAACAATAGTGATCGAGGACCATATAGGAGTAATGGTAAAAATTTACAAAAAGGAAGGAATATAAACAGGGAGAGATTTTAGCATTTGCAGTTAAGAATTGCAGGGGCAAGCATACGACTATTTAACTTTACACTCAAATCGTCGAATATATCCAATATGATCGACATAAATAAGAAAGACCAAAGGTTAATCTACTAAATAGTTAATTTATTTATCAAACGAGATGGCTATCTCTGATACTTAAATACTACTCTGATTCAGTAAAGAAATTTTCCAGTTAGTAGAAAATTTCCAAAAAGACGTTATCTGTGAAGCGGATCACCCGCACATAAATCATATTTATGACCGAATCTTGGATTGAAATCTACAAAAAAATACGTTTTGCCTTCTTCCATTGGAGGAAGTATTGCATTTAAGTTAGAATTCGGTTAATGGGTAATTTAGGAAAGGAAACGATGATGAAATTTCGTTAACTAAGTGATTTTTGTTTTATAAACTCTTCGACAAGAGAATGTGGACGAAACAAATTTCGAAGGGAAATACGAACCGCCGTAAGCAGACGATTCGCACTAATGAAATTCCATACATCGAGACTTTTCTTTCTAATTATAGACGAATCGCTAATCCTACGCTATCCAATAAACGCTTCCTTTATTAGGAATTTCGAATCTGAAAAAATAATCAAATAATTACTTTTGGGGTAATTCGGAATGAGCTGTCTCAGTTGGCAATTAAGCTCGTTAACGAGAGAACTAGCTTCAGCCACCTTCTGCTCCCTCTTAATTTATTCCTCTTTCTGCTCCATCCCTTATTCTGCGTAAATGAATACCACCAGCTCTATTTGGATTGACGCCAAAAAGTTATTCCCTAATTCTCTCTCGACATGGCCGCAAAGCGGTGCAGCTCCTTTTAAGGACAATGTTTTAATTGGAAAACTTGGGACGATTAAGAACCCTTGATAAAGGAGAGGAAGGTAACGGGAATGGAAGAGTCAGAAGAGAAAGGCGATCAGAGGGCGAAGAACGACTTAGGTCTTTCAAAGATTTCCTAATGGGTGTCGCGTAAAAAGTTACAAAATTAAAGGAAGTTAGGACTACAAAACTCTTCGCAGTGAGGAAAGCAACGAATAAGAATGTAAGAAAGAACGAATACGTATCTATCCCTCATACAAAGGCAAATTTATAATAAATATTTGATGAGAAATTCGCAAGGTAACTCAAATTGAGCAATCAGAACCCGATTTCCCTTTTCTGTATCATAAACAAATGTCGATTTCTTTTCTTTTTGATACTTTTATAAAATGTAAAATTATTCAAAAATGTACAGTAAACAAACAAAAATATCTTGTATAGAAATACATAATAAAGGCGTTGAAAATGTATTATACAGAAAGACATGAGTATAAGCAAGGCACATTAGTGAGTGTTACTGTGGGGGCAAATCTGTTGAAAAAGGAGTTGTTCAGAAAGGCGCTTCTTAAATGAGGAAGGTGAATTTCTAAGTATTGGAGGAAGTGCGTCCCTGTGTCTACAGGCGGTGGCATGAAAAGATTTGTTGTATTTATCAGATCTGTTTGTAGGAATTTACATTAAGTGTTACCGTGTTGGTGGACTGTGTTCATACTATGGAACGATGTGGAAAGATATCGAGGTTCATTATGAAAGTTTATTGAAAAGAGAAGTTGGAGAAGATGAAGATATATAAGGGTGTTAAAAAATAATGTTACACTCTTATACAAATAATTTCGCAATCAGATGTTCGTAGAATCAATATACTCGTAGTATCGTTTATTTGATTTAGTTTTTAAAAAGAGCTTCCAGCTCGATAAAGTAATTTCGAACGAGATTTTCCCCTTTTCTAATTAGTTTTAGAAGCAAAGATAAGAACTTTTTCTACATGCGTCACTTCTTTTAGAGTAATACCATTTATAATTAGGTAAATGACAGCAGCACAATTTGCGCACAACGAGATGAAAAGCCAATACCAGCTGTTGCGCCATTAGTGATAACAAAAATAAATTTGTGCTCAGTAGGGATTGCTTGAGTGGGCCTTGACCGATCCGCGTGTACAGTCCTGAAATAGTTAACGCGGAAAACGCTCACCACTAAACAAGTAAAGGCAGTATCCCAGGCTGAAAAAGTTACAGGTCCTTACATGTAAACGAGGGATTTTCATGGATACTGAAAAAAAATCCTGCTTAGTCAGGTGGCTGATCCAGGGATTCTATAGGGGAAAGATGAGATGCTACATTGAAGAAGGGTTTAATGTAGTTCTGTTTGCTGCGCTCTACATGCTTCTGTCGGTCTCTTAATTTTTTTTATTTCTCTGTATGCTTTGATCATTTAATATTCATTTTCCTGAAATTTATGAATTGTATTAAGAATGTACTCGAGAGTTTTCATCGTCAGTGTTGATAGCCCAATCTCTTCCACAGTTACCGAATCGCCATTATCTGCTGTTACGACGAAGGGAAAAAAGACAAACGATGAGCGTGAGAATTAAGGAACGGAGAATTAGAAAGGCTTCAGCCAAATAGCCGATAGAAAATTAAGAAGGTTTGCACCCTCTACCTTCCTTGATTATTTTCTCCTCGGACTCAAATGTGCTTTCGTCAATCATATGCGAAACGAGCGGACGTAATAACTGCTACCGATAGGGGTGGAAAGGAATTTCTTACTCAGATCCTAGCAGACCTAAAGAGAAAGTACAAGACAGGCGATCGCTATGAAGAGTTCTTCGTCCGGATTTAAATTAGGTTGTCCTTCGGGCAAATGGAATGCCTTTGGAGGCACTTCGTTGTCGCTCACGGGGCTCATTATTCATTTTTTATCGAAATTTTTAATTTTGGTTGCGCAAACTGGACTGGATGGATATTGAGTTGTTGAGATGATGTCTGAGGTTAAGTTTTTTGAAACTGAAATAATAAAACACTATTGCTTTCTACCGTAAAAGATTTATTTTAGCTAAAACGAAAATGAGCACTTAATAACAATTTTCCCATTATGCTAGAATGTTTCTTTTCCAATAACAATACAATGCGTTTCAAGCATTCTGGTGCCTTGCTTCAACGATAGAAAAAACCGGAGAAGAGGTTAAAATTTCATGCTTTTCTAGTAGAAGAACGATCTGCAAGAATTCTATTCACATTCTCATAACTCTATTCAAAAGTGAAGTTTCGTTGACTGGAATGAAATAAAATTGTAGAATATTCTTCAAGTATCGTATAAAATCGGAATCTGATTAATTAGCTTTATTGCTCTCTTCGCATCAGTATAAAAAAATTACATTCTTTTAAAGCTCTCATTGGAAAAATACCAATTGCTCACTTGCTTTGCAGTTTCTTTCTGGAATATCGTCTACTGAATTGCTAAAACTGTTTCCACTTCCATATTATTGGAGTTTACGTAAGAATTTTCAAAATATGGCTCCTATAATTGTAAATAGAGAGTTGTGAACTTTAACCTTCCATATTAAAATCTAAGAGACGCTTTTCGAATGGTAGCCGCCGTTTCCTACTATGAAATCAATTGGTATTTCAGTCTTCCGCTTCAGTCTGCAGTACGCCTGTAATGCCACGGCGTGGGCTTCTTTCTTATTTATCACCGTTTAGTATCAAAGCCATTATGGGATCTGAATTAATCCAAGTAATAGTTTGAAAATGTTTGTTATCCGCAGGTAACTTCAATGGTTTAGGAGGAAAGACATCCTATTGGAGTAAATGATCAATTACTTTCATTCTATCTGTATGAGTGATAAGATAATATGCATCAAAATAAGATAACGGCGGTTGAAAGTAAGTTCCGTGATTGCTATCATAAACAATAATTACGAGCTTTTTAATTATTATACGAGTTTTTATCAACTCGTATTTATCAACTATCCAAGCATTTGAAGCTATTTCGGCACACCTATACGTCCAAAATCGAATTATCTATTAGAATAAATCATAAAAAGAATATTTAAACGTTGCGTCGAATTGAAAAATGAAATGCAATGACAAGAAAGAAATGCGCATTCCAATAGAGAAATATTCTCAACCCACGACTTTTGTGATCGAAGGAACGCTAAGACGCAAAACACTTGAGATCGTCCGATTCCCTTTCTCAGTCTATTTTCGGAATAGTTTGATTGGTATCGAGATGAACCACATTGCCACTATTCGCGAATAACATCTCTATCTCAGATTTTAGATTGAGATTAGTGCCTCTCGAGCCACCAGTGGTGTACAGCAGGGGGTATTTTAACACCTAATCTAATCTTCTTTGTTAGCTTCTCTGTTAGAAAGAGCTAGACATCCAGTTTGACATGCATGCATATTTCCATTTGCTCAATGGCGAATTTCAATTTAATCGAACGTAGGACCTTTTGCCAATAAAGATTAGTGAATAGAAAACCAGAGCAAACAGGATTAATAAGCTCGAGGACCAAAATTTATTTTTTCCTAAGAAGAATATAAGATACATAAGGATATTCAAGGGACGTTTGCAATCAGATTCGTATTCCCAACGTACATACAATTGTCTAACTTATATCGAATTTCAATACCATTCTTCCATCCAACCTTAGATATCTTCTAATGGTAACCAAGAGGAAGCAGACTATATAAAAACATCGAAAGCAAACCTCAAGTATTAATAATCGCAATGGTGCTTTTATAAAATACGTTTTTGGTGGAATTTTATCATTAACATGTTACTTTTCTCTATTCTTTAAATTAAGAGTTCCCTCCGTTTGTGTGCGAAAGCCTATTTTCTTCGCATACTTCTGTTTTACTTAGTAACGGACTAATTTGCTTACGCTTTAAATTGAGATATCCTAAAATAATGCAATTTTGAAGATATATGTTCACTCAATTGTTGGATGGACTGTTAGATAACCCAGATTTGACGCAAGACTGAGAGATGTTTCACGAAGTGAGGCTATTTTAAAGAGAGGCTATTTTCATCTCTACAAAAGCCAAATAGCGGAGCAATTGTCTCTTGATAATACCTTACTTTTCCTGCCGCATCACGAACACGCAATAGTTTTACATTTAAAAGAATTGAACCCTCAGGCTTCGGAGATGAAGACACCTATTTGGCGGATGAATTATAGTTGGTTTTTCAAAGGCAAATATTTATGAAGCCATTAAAGTTTCCGAATTATGATTTCCACTCTCCGAATAAGTAATTTATTTCTTCAATTTGATAGGAAACCGTAATTATTTGCCGTTTTTCCATCCTTGCTTTGGCAAGCAAAATTTAACAATGGCCAAATTTATGTGATCGGCGGAATTTCAAACCGCCGAGATAACCGGATGGAGTAATACACTTCAGGAAGTGAATGAAAATCGTTACGTTACGTTTAATTATCATAACTCTATGGCCTAAGTGGAGGTCATTAGTCAATCTGCCAGGGAAAGCGGGCGCCTCGGGGGTCGAGGCGCAAAAAAACAAGAGTAATTGGACGTCTTCGGCTGCCTCTCGAAGAGCCTTCTTGTGGAGGGACTATATTGAGTTAATGGAAGCAAAGGGATAAGCAGCGGAGGGCGTCGAAGATACGAGTAAGAGCATAAAATGGAGGTGTGGAGTAGAGATTAGGACTTGAGTGGGTTAAAAATGGCGAAGCAAGTTAAAGTTGAGACTCAGTTCATCGCGAGTAACCACGGCTGGTGGAAGATTAAAATCACTTCGAGGTAATCTAAATTGATGGGGATGGAAAGATATGCGATAATTTAATCCGCTTGTCGATCGATTCGACACCAGCCTTTGCCAAGTGGGGGGAAAATTTTATTCTGAGACTATCAGTAAGAAAAACAGAAAATGGAAGCTGTAAAAGTTAAGATTTCAAATTTTCGAACAAATTTCGAAAATATGAATACAGGCTAACGAGAGATAATATTTTCCTTGGAATTAATTTTGAATCAACCAATAAAATGATTTACATTAACGAAGGGTTAGGCAACATTCACTTTTCTCAATTTTGCACCATATTCAGTTATCGATACCGCAAATTTCATTCTCATACAAATGATATTTTAAATAAAATTTCAAGAGTATGATGGACCTAAATAATTCAGATTCACGAAACAACTATTTTTAGTTTCCTGAAGTAATAAAGATGAAGGAATCGGTAAAAAGTTCAATAAATCGGTCTGATGATAAGATTTGTGTCGCAATTTCCAATTCGTTGCATTACGGTCAACACATCGCTCTTCTTCTAAACTCACGGGCCCGAGTCAACCCCTCTTTCCATTAACTACGAAAGACCCAGCCCATACTGCCTCGGTGTTGCTTTGCTCGTCAAAAATATAAGAAATGCACATACAAATAGCGTAAGGAGGCGAAGAATGACTCTTCTAAATGTGTATATGAATGCCAATATTACTTTACTTACTTTACGTTACTCAATAACCTTCTTATTATCACAACCAACAAAAAGATTCAAGGAATACTAAATGGAACATACATTATCGTTAACTAAATACTAAAGGACAAGTGGAAAATATTCCCTTCCTCAAGATATGGAAGCATAAATAAGGTACATTATAAATCAGATATAATAGTCCTAGAATAGTAATAGAATACATTTTCTTGATATCGTTTGTTCGGTGAGCAGCACTTTATTCTATATCGAGGAAAACTGCTCTTAATTATGGATAACTTCCTATGGTTTGCTTCCGTGGATGGAAACTGCCGCGTCTAAAAGGGACGGCAAGATAAAGGCGTTTCATTGAAGCAGAGGGAAATGTCGACGGAAATTGGCGTTGCATTAATGAAGGGACACGTGCCATTTCCTCATCGCATTTCTCTATTGCCTGAGACCCAAAATAGTTAACTTCATCGTAGAATGTCCGACCGAATTTCATTTCCATCTACGCAAACACCGTCAAATCAGAGCCTCGTGATCCAAATTTCCTCCAATCCATCTATTCTTTATCTCTACTCGCCTTCTTTTTCCATCAGAAGTTTCAGCTCGGTATCTCTTTGAATCTTAACTTCTACTGCAAATTCACCCTTTAATGTTTTACTTAGTAATCATATTCCCGCAGTATTCTGGCGAATGCTTTGTTGGAATGTTTTCTTAACTTACATTCCTTTCGATTCTACGGGATTTTCCTTATATTCATTCCCTTGCCCGTTTCGTTAAAGTTGGTCGAAATGAATAGCATTTTTAACATTGTGAAATTAATCGGCTCACCGATTGACAAAGGAGAACGAGCTTTATGTTATACACTTTACATACCTTGTTAATCAGGTAGAGTGGTATAATGAAACGTTTAAAGTTAAAAGATAATATTTGGTTAAAGTTCGTAATTTTTATGCGTACGTATGCTGTAACGAAGGTTTTCACCTTTCGATTCGAATTGAAGATTATGAAAACATCCCACAGATCTCCTCGAAATGAGGTATTTGCGTAATCGATTTCCGTACACACATTAATGTTAATGTTATGCCATTTGATATTCCCTCTCCTTATATCGTTTTCCTCTCTCTTTTATCTCCCTCTATTTCTTCATTCTCTCCACTTTCCACCTACATCGGCTCTCTCGTTCCATCTTCGGTCTACCTTTACCTCCTCTTCGTTCTCCTCTCTCTAGAAATTTATTCGAGTTCTTCCTTTTCATAGCGTTTTCTGCCAACGGCTGTAATTCCTTCCCATAAATGTCTTGTGCAGATTTCGTCTCTCTTTTTGCTCTCTTGATTTCCAGCCTTTATTTCTAATCCCCGTTTTTGCTTCTCCATCCTTTCCGCGCTTTGTTCGCAATATATTATAACTCCGGGATTTATTATTTTTTCGTTTCGTTCGCATCGCTACCTTTTATTTTCTTTGATGTGTATTTCCTCATTATTCTTTCATTGCAATCCGGAGAAATTTAACAGAGAAGTATATGTTATCGTATATACAGCACCTGCGTTACAATGCTGAGCACGGATTTAATTTTACGATCACGAAGTATTAGTGTCAAGATACACTCACCGATCTTTTTAGATGCAAGGGAATCTATTTGCGTTATTATACTAAGTGAAAACTTAAATAAATAAAAAAATAAAATGAAATAGTTTTATTTTCAAATGCGAGGACTTCCATGGAAATTCTTTTATTTAAAAATAAGTTAAGCAACACTCAGTTGCTACGCAACTATCACTCCAATTTAAAGGAATTGCCGGCTTTAGATTTTACTAAGTTTAATTCAGTTATAAAAGAAGAAATAGTAGTAAAATTTGCATACGTTTACAATTACATAATAGTCTTTGGAGCAATTAATATATTCTCAACTCTTCTCATTTTGTTGCAGCTCTTTTCTCATTTTTAATCTTCGTCCATTCCGGAATCCGATATAGTAACGCCGTAGCAACAGTGAATACAGATTCAATAATATAAATCTTAGTTTTACTCTCTCTGTGCCTGAATTGTTAGCAATCGAAGATCGATTTTCGGTGGGGAAAATATAATTCGGTGATTCTTCAATTCAAAATTCATGTCCTCATAACATGAATATGTTGGCTCTAAAATTGCAGATGAAAGACATTCCTCGATCATAATGTGTTTCAAATGACCATGTCCACCGTTTCGCATTTACATTCTCCCAACCTGAGAATCCAGTTATCATTTTTTAAGCTTTCGTTTCGCTTTAAGCACGCGTCGTATACTAATGTGATAATACAAAAAATACGCTCAAGTCGGAATTTTTGAACTGGTTCATTATTCAAGCACAGCTGTGACATCGATTGATATTTTATTTAAAAGGTCGAGGGAAATGCACGACTACGAAACAATATGTCATTCGAGCAGGTTTATCTCACTTCGTTTCTTTCCAAGGGAGCACGTCAAACAGGTGCTTAGCAAAGTTCCTGTTAATCACACCTCTAATACGTCATACCCCAAATTATCACAGCGGCATTTCCTTTCTCTTTATTAATGTAAGATTACGGAACCTTACTGCTAAGCAATATTGGTTGACAGCAAATTAATCTTTTGTTGATATCTCTTTAACACAGTTTCTGTATTTAGTCAAACATTGTTTACTTAAGAAGTAATTTTATTTCGAATTTTAAGAAAAAATCTCCAATTAGCTAGGAGTTATCAAATTTTGCTCTCTATGAAAATGAAATAATAGACTTCAAAATACTGAAACTGTTTACCGACAATGATCAAAGTTTACTCTATTATTTATTTACAAAATTTGGCCGCGGTTAGACAAAAGTCTAATGGCAATTTAATCAAATAAAATGATACACTTTTTTAAAAATATAAAAAATACGCAATAGTTAATATCTAAAACATGTTACACCCTTTACATTACATTAGATATGAATTTAAATAACATATCTACGACATTTACATTTATATATCTCAATGAAATTTACATCTTTTTCTAAACTCCTTTTTGTTCTTAGGTTCTTATGAAGACCTCTTCAGGCAAACTGTTCCACCCTTTCATCCCTCTATTTATCAGTGAGTACTTAGCTAAATGTATTGTTTGCTTTCTCAGCTTTAACCTCTGCTTAAGATCGCCTCGACCAATATAAATCGGTCCTTCAATTCTGATTCTCAACCTATTCGAAGCCTCGCCACCGTTTCTTGCCTGAAAGAAGCTTAACAATTGATTTACTCTCCGCTATTTTTTAAATTTTTCCCAACCAAGAATTTCAAACATTTTCGTTTCGCTATCTTTTTTGATTGATTAATATCAGCATGAGCAACTGATTTACGGAAATATATAAAACTTTGAGAGAACGTTCTTACATATCTTCTTTTGCCCTATGTAAAATATTAATACAACACGTTTTTTTTCTGAAAATAGAAAAAAAATATTAGATAGATTAGATTACGTGGAAAGATAATTTTGCGCGAATCAAAGCGTGTCATTTTTGTCTCTACATTTTAACAATTTTTTGTTTTTAGAATATCTGTAACAAGCTTAATACTGCATATCATGAAGCGATCCGACGAATAATTTCCACTTAATAAAAACTATGCTATCCACTTACTATAAACCTTTCAAATATGAGAGAAAATTCTGAAATCAAGACGACTATATTAATCCCGCCTGTTATCTTCCCTTTGAGGATCAACGATTAACTCTGTTGGTTACATGAATGAAATCATAATTAACTGATGATAATGTAATTCATTAATTCAAACTTTAAAATTTAAATCGATACCTGGAATTTAGAAAATAAAATTTTCAAATTAATGAAAAAACAAAAGCACACTGCTCTCCATTAATATCTTCCGCGTGACTTTTCCCCAATTTTTCCAATAACCTTCCTTTCCTCAGCTCCATTTTCGCTGTTTTATTGCCCCCCGCCAATAACTCACATCCTACACTATTTCGCTCCCACGGCTTCTATCGGATATCGCAGCGACGAATCAAGAGTAGAAAAGATAACACGAGGATAAAAAAAGGTACATTTCTCAACATTCCGAGCAATAACTGGTCCATAATGTTGGAATTCTTTCGATCCCACGAGGGATGATTTGGTAGATGATAGCTGACAATTCGTTAATATTTGGGTAATCTAGCAATGCGTTTGTTGTGTCTGAAGGAAGGAATACTAAATAGGGTATATTCTAACAAACAAATTTAAATGAAAACAAAGCCCTTTTATTTACTTCGCTTATTTTGTAATTCAACAAGAAAAAGTCAATTTTTAGAGTCAATAATCAAAGTCAAAGCCTGTTACGAGACACATTCTTTGTCTTATAAGAAACTTTTACTTGAGATTGAGAAAAAGACTTTTACTTGAAATTGTTTCGATATTTTAGCAATTATCTGAAATGTATTTAGTTTACTATCACTTCTAACAGTTTGATGGACCCATTATCCATCCGACGAGGAACGTACTCGTATGTGCCGATATGAATTCTTAAGGGTTGCAATTTAATCTTGACTGTTGTTTATTCCATTAAAACAAATATCTTACTGTTTTGAAATTTCTTGTTTTAATTTTATTTGATTTTTCTGTGTGAGGTGTGAATACGCTCAGTGCCTTTAATATTATTCTACTGTGTTTGTGATGTTTCTTTTTCACCTCCTTCTCTGTGGGTGTTTTTCCGCGACGTAGCTTTTTCCTTTATCAACCTTAAGTTACAAAGATTTTTTCCTACACTCAACTCTTTCTTCTTTTTAAATCTCTGTACATACATATACATACGCTCCATATACATACATAACGACATACGAGGTTAGGTGGAAGAGAGGCCCAATTGGGCCTAACCTCGCCAGGAAAGTGTTAATTTATGCATTTCCCAATGAAGAATTTTCAGAGTTCTATTAACCAACTTTCCCGGTTTCCCGACTTAATTCGCTAGGGACTTGAGAACGGGAAAATGAAAAAAAATCCCGAGAACGGGAGGGAAGGAATTCTCTCCCTCGGAAACTCTAGTTATAAGTGATTGCTCATTTGAAGTACTCTTCCTTCGATAAATGAAACAGCAACCATCGGCAAGGCTAGTTAAGGACACTTCATTCGCTCTCCCTACACACTCACGTCGATACATTTACATGAAGAGTGGGCCCAAGGCGAGGCGAGGCGAGTCAATAATGATATCGAGGGCTGCTATTGACGAGTTTCAATTTATTACTTCCGACTGCTTAAAATATCATGGATTCGGAGCTATTTAATATTTGCTTCATGTATAACATGGAAACAAACAAAAGAAAATAGGCAGGGAGCGTAATAGTTAAACAAATAAATTACGAAAGGGTAACTGAGCGCGGAAGATGCTTATTGCGAAGTAAAAAATTAAATACATTGATTAACTCCATAGTCATTATCTGAGAGATTCAAAATTTTGAAGTACATTTTATATTTAGATCACAATAAGTATAGATGAAGTTGTAATTATCAAATGGTTACCATTCGTCCATTACGGTCACATAATTCGTCTACTTGTTTCCGGATTAATCGTTTGGCATTTCGCTAAAATGGTGACAGAAAAACGGAATATTTTCTGATATGTAACTTAAATTTAATTTGTTTCCACAGTTTTGGCCCCAACTTTACTGTCGCTCTCCATTATGAGAAAGAAATAAAGACAACTTCAACACAGGATTTGAATCTTCCCCGGTGTAGGTTTCAAGGCATGGTGCCATGACAATGGAAACAAGGTACAGTCACGTACGCAGAAAAGGGAAGAAGGGAATGAAACGACTTCCTCCATTTTTCCTCGGTAATATTACTACCCGCACGACTATTCAAGCAATAACATCCTAATCACATCCTGTGCGTTAAAGTAGGGTTCGAAGAGAGAATCTCCATTTGTTCTTAGTACATATATCATAGTGCGCCGTTTATCTTCGAAGTGGAGGAATCGTATATCGAGAGAACTTCCAAATAACGAACTAAGAACAATGGGAGATTTAAAGAACTTTTTGAAAGCACTCTTAGACGCTTGTCCTCCTACACTTCCCCAGTCCTTTCGTCCTAACTCTTTACATTTACCCTTCCAATCACTTCTTACTCCACAATCCATTTCCTAATATAATACTTTCTTCTTTTCATGTACCTGAACGTGAGGGAATGCGTTGAAACCACGGTCGTGGAAGATCAAAATTCTGTGTTAATTTTTACATTTTTCTGTGTTTATTTTATTGTTAAATATATTCACTTCTTACATTGCCTTTTAAATTATACGATAATCCCGAAAAAGCTGTTTTCTCATAATCATCATGATTCATTTCTCATCTTGAAGTTATTTTTTCGGAGTTTAATTTTTTAGCAATAACATGTCTGCTTGTGAACAAAGGCCAATAGAATTTCAGATTATGGAATTTCCACTACTATTCCCGTATTTTAGAGGGGTACTTTGTCCCGTACATTGAAAACAAATTCAGGCAACCTTATTTGTTGGTTCGATAGTGCAACAATTGTGAAACTAGAGCTTCTTGGGGTGTTGGTTTGACTGTGAATACTTTCTATTTTTTACCAAACTCTCGGCCAAAGTCTCAAGTTTGTTTGCTGTTTAAAAGTAGGTGAGAAAAACTCCTGTTTGTTATTTTTGTCTCGATCAAATCCGATGATGATTTATATTGGCGCAGCTATTTGCCGTTTTATGATAATTTCAAAGACGCGTGCCATATGGATCAGTATGAAAGAAAATAATAATTTTTTTAGTAAGTAGGAGTGGCAACGAAGCCCATTTCAATCTTTCCATAATTTCCCGTCATGTTGGTGGGATTCATCCCTTCCATGAACACTGAGATAAGAAAGTGGATATTTATAACGATAAGCAACTTAAAAAACGCGTGCTGATCTAAGAACTATTATGAAATATGTATAATTATCCGTCATTTATTATTAATAATTATATTTTGATATGAGACGGAGGAAAATATCTAAAGTATAATCCGTTATACTACACCTCCTTCTTCAGTTTTCCACTCATAAACCGCTAAGATATCGGAATTAAGTGTTTCATCATACTTACAATGTAATTGTCATTGGCTGAGACTCCATAACCTACGTGTAGCAGTACAATATATACTGGAGTATCTACCTAACGTATATTTTAATACATATTGACAAGAAAGGTAAAGAATGTCTGGGAGGTAAGAAGATGAAATTAAATAGCAGAAAAATTTAATTGTTTGTGAAAAAAAAACGAGATAAACATTTTTCTAGGTGGAAAATTCCGCTGTGTATGGGGCAATGCACATGTGTTGCGTGGTTGCCTAACTTCGATTTTCAGTTGCAAATTTTTCATGAACAAAGGCACATTGAGTTGAACGGCCGGACACGTGTCTGTTATTTTGGTGCAAGGAAAGTGTCCTGAAATTTTCGTGTAAATCCGTGTTCCACAAACCTCCTTGTTAGTTCAATATTTGGCAGTTGATTTAATTTTTATTCCGAATGATTTCTTAGAGATATATAACATAATACATAAATTTCGAAGGAGATCGAATGAGGAATGGCGAAGAAGACCAAAGGAGAAAACGAATGCCTATATTTTCTCCGGTTTCCTTCCGCTGCAGAGTTATTGCAGGAATTCCCCTCGAACTTGCGATACATAAATCTGAATAACATCAAACTCCAAACAACCAATCCGTAGTCTCTATCAACCCAAACAATGGTCATCGAATGAAAAGTTTCTTTTGCGGAGTGAGTTCAAGTTCTAATGTCTCCAAATATTTTAATGAAAAAGTACTTACCACAGAAAGTCGAAACTTTTGCTAATTTTCGACGTAATTTTTGTAAAGAGACTTTATATTACAACTTCATCGGCGCTGAGAACACTTTATTAGGGCTGTGTTTCGTCTATTGGATAATCACTAGGAAATCGAGGTGCGTTCAAGTTCTCCTATTTATCAGTATTGACAGTAAGTAGAAAGTTGCCTTTACATTTAAAATATTCAGCCTGAAAACACCATTTCACCCAGGAAACCATTTCCGAATTTGTAGCGTACGGCAGTTCAGTGCTTAAAATATTTGGGGACCCTAGAGAATGAACACACGCCGTGTCAGGTATTTGAATGTATATTTTCAAAAGCCAAGTTTTCCTGTTTCATTAAATCATCTAAGCATTGAGAAACGCATCGTCATCATTTCTGTTTTCTCAGGTCATTTTCTGGTCACTTTCATTTCTGCCTCTGCCATTAAATCATCTATAGATTATACAAATTACGGAAGGATTGTGATTTATAACTGAAATGAGTTTCTTCAAATATTAAAAATAGTTGAATTTAGAGAGAGTCGCTTTCTAAAAATACACTTGATTTTCTTATTTTTGACCCGAGCATAAACAGAAGGCCTCCTGGTGCTAAGTGAAACACCTTTCCCTCATCTTTTTCTCATTTTTTTGCGATGCACTCGGTTTTGAAATGGGGGGGTTATTAACGAGTGTTATCGGCTTCTCAAATTTCACGCAGAATGCATAAAGTTTTCGCGTTAGCTGAGCTAATTTTTTGCGTATTAGTGAGACAAACCGCAAATTGCTGCTTCAAACATTCAGCACTAATCCGCTTTATGAAGGAATGAATTCATTTGGTTTAATATTTAAGCGTAGATCTATGAACAATCACTATTCCCGAAGATAAACCTGTAAATTAGAATCAAATATATTAAAACTACACAAAAATATAAAATTGCATTCCTCATTCATCTTGACATGAAATAGTTAGTTCCACAAAGTGGCGGCTGAGCCAATCTATTATAAATTGCACTCTTTCAATTGACGTTTTCCTAGATCTCATTCCTTTTATCTTCCTATTTACCCTTTCCCTGCCATTCATTCTCCTCCTTTCATTCTTTGCCTTGCCTCTTCCATATATTTGCCTCCATCAGCTGCGATTCGGAATGAAAAGTTTTATTTAATAAGGGAACTGAGTCCCTTACTCCACGCATGCGCAATGTAGACACCGCATTAAAAGAGGATTTGCTCCCCTTTATCTAAAATTTTACTTTATCCTGACGCGATGCCATGAATTCAGATCACTTCAGAACCAAAGAGACAGTGAAGTTGTTTATTCACAAATAGATGAGAGTTCGTAAGGGGTGAGCATATTAAGGCTAAAGAAATAATACTTCTCAGTTTCTGAATTCTGTCGCATGTCTGTTTGTAAGTGCCCTGCAAGCCGCCTTTCGGCGTGTGGCAGGGGTGCATGCGCCATGACTATGTTTCCCTGATACTTTCGCATATCGTTCGCGGACATAATTTCTGAACGTGATTTCTCTAAATTTATCCAGTAAATTAATCCTTTGTTGAAATCTTCTGTTTTCTAAAGATTTCCATTCTGCATCCCTAAGCATCTGCGTTACTCCCACTGATTAGTCTCAATTCTATATTGCGGTAAATCAGTGAGTGAATAATTTGTAGCAATTCTTCACAAAACTTCGCTGCACCTTTTCTAATTCCGAAATACAACATTTATCGGCAGGGTCTTATACACTACACGCATACTCAAGATGGGGCCTAAGACGAAATAACATCGCTCGCAAACTTTTTCTTCGCTCCGATCGACTATTCTCTTAACGAAGCCGAATTTCTTAAGTGCTCTTCCACATATATTATGGATGAGGGTACTCCACGTTATCCTTGTGGCTTAATCCTATATATTTCACCGATTTTACTGTTAATAGGTTTATCCCACGGAAACTGTACGAATAATCTTTAATAATAGATTTCTTAAAATTTTCTTAACTACTGGACATTTGTCTACATTTAGCTCTAATTGCCAATCATCGCACCATTTCATAATTTTATCTAAACCGTTCGACAGGGTTAATCTATCCTCTCTACTCTCTATTTCCCTGTAAATTAACGAGTCGTCCGCAAATATTCTAACTTTACTATCAATAAGATTGCTAAGGTCGTTGAATTACACTAAAAACGGTAACGGTCCGATTACGCTACCCTACGAGACGCCCGATGTTACCTTAACCACGTTAAAACTAATCCGTCCAGTATTACGCGTTGCTCTCTATCGGAGAGAACGTCCTTTATCCAATTTATTACCTCTGCATTGACTTCCGCAACTTTTAATTTGTACAATAATTTATGATGAGGGATCTTTTGCCTTCCGTAAAATCTAAAAACCCGCGTCGACTTACCTTTTATTTTCAGCAGATTTCAGGACATCAAGTATTAATACTGAGACTCACAAGGTCGAGTCTTACGAAAACCATGCTGATTCCTAACTATGGACTTTTCAAGTAACAGTGAGTTTCGAAGATAAGCTTGTAGAAATAAAAAATCTTGCTCAAGTTTAGCGATAGATAACGGGCTCAGTATCTGAGTGAACATGGATGTGTTCGATTGTAGATCCACTTCCAAGGCTGCCAAGGTAGATGCTTCCAAGGTAGATGCACGGAAATCTTCAGTTACTCGAGCTAAATATCAAAACCACATTTTTGAGTCTACAACTGCAACCTCTGCAATACAGTCTACGTCGTCGTGGTTTACTTAATTTTACCATGAGCTCAATATTTTCCAGTTGTTCCTCATTAGGGTTTCAGGGTTTTTACAAATAGTCTTTTAAAATATCTTTGCTTGCAAGGAAACGTAAAATAATCTTGTATTAATTTACATCGACGTAATTGCATCGTGTCAATTCCTTCGGTCGCTATGCTACGTAGTACTTTTTGGGCGGGATAAAGATATTAAATATTTTCATCAACTTTGATTACCCTCCACTTGGCTACGCCTCTGTATGGAATCATTAACAGGTGTCTTTCATTATACTCTACATGAGAACTTAAAACACCTGTGCTATTCTACCAGGGAACAGAAGGAATAACTAAGGGAAGCTTTACCATTCTCCCTACATCTTTGTATATTAAATTAAACTATGCTGGATAATAAACAGTTGGGACTTCCACAATAGCCCTTCATTAGAAAATACGTGTCCTAAATGCAAAGGAAGATCAAAATTTCCAAAATAGTCTGAAGAGATTCGGTTAAAGGATCACATGTGAAGCACGGATTAGGAGAGAATACATCCTCCGATTTCATTTGATCTTTTTGAAGATTCCGAATAAAATGAAACTTAGGCGACAGAAATTGTTGTGCAGCTTGGAAAAATTGAATCCTTAGAAAGAAGGGTTTAACCTTAATATCATATAACTTGGAATATTTGTGACTCTGCCAATTTATCTTACCATTCAAACTTTCCAGGCAGCTATTTCAGTGCTCGAGCAACAGCAATACTGCAGATAATTAGTTAAGTGGAGTTAATTTAAGAAGATACGTAATTTGAATAACTATGACCCATTCAAAATTAATGAATTCGCTTTCTTCATTCAATCTTGCCGAACGTTATCGAGAAGTCAGGTAATAAATCTCATATTATCACCCTATAAGACCCTTCCCTTAAAATTCCCGGCGATATTAAATGCTTTTTATTCTGACAGCAGCAATGAATTTCCAAAGGGGAGTGTTCAAATTCTGAAACTTTCAATGGTCCCTCGGAAATACCTCAATTCGTTACTATTCATAACAAATATCAGTGGCAGAGGAATATTTCAGTGCCCATCGGCACCTTTTGCCAGTGAAAATATATTCATGGAAGTATAAGAACTACATATCGTATGTTCAAGGAGTCAAAGGACATATTTTTCGTCTAGAAATTTAGTCAATCGTTACTAAGTTCGTTAATTATTTCCGGGAGTAGAATTTGAGAACATATCAACTTCCTCTATTCACCCGTATCGAAAATACGAAGGTTTGGGCATGTTTTAATAAAATAAGAACATCTTTTTAATTACTTAATCTAAAAAATAATCTTCCTCACTTGGGCGCCCGTCTAACATAACAGAAACCACAAACGCCGAAGAAAATTAAAATGAAAAGAAGAAAATCTCCAGAGTACGTGAATGATTTCATGAGATACGCATCTGTGGCTTCTCATTTCCTCCAAGAGCGATGCTTCTGCCTTCGTGACCAGGCGCCCCTCTTGCGTGATCTATAAAAAAGCCGACGAAAAAAAAAACATTTCGCTTGGGCGTCCAAGCCGTTGTCTTCCAAGTGTCAGAAGCTGTCAGTCTGGAAGTCAAGTCGCCAGTTGATATGCTTCGAATTGAGGAGTGTTTGCCTTCTTGTCCGCCTGCTGGAGGGTGGCGCTGGAGGGCTGTTTGTGTACATAGCGTCTCTTCGGTGGGCGTAAGATGGTCCAGGTTTTTTGATGTAGACCTTTCCTCTCCGCACGAATTTCGGCCTTTCCCTCTCCTTTCCGACTTCCTGCCACTTCAGCCGTTCGCTCAAATTACTCATCGGCGGTGTTGTCTCAAGAGATTCTCCGGAGGTAAATATTTTGACGTATTTTTTGCTTTTGCATTATTTTTGTTGCTTTCGGAACGGTCGCCCTTCGGATAGATTGCGATAAAAACGATGTTTGATGGAGTGGATTATTTGCTGAAAGATTCCTTTATCGAGTTCTATTGAGGGACGAAAAATGCATGTCTGATGTACAGCCATTTAAAAAAATCTGAGGGACTCTCCTCTAACACCCAAACAGTGCTATTAAAATTTGCTAGTGATTTGCAGGTAAGGAGGAAATCAGTTTTGGGGGAGTACGATTTAGGGATTCGTGCGGCAGAAGGAAAAGAAGGAATGCCAGAGGAATGACAACTTTGAGGAGGGCTTTGGATGTGGGTAAATAGTTAACTGGAAGAGAATGTTTCTGCAGGACGAGAAACTCGGCAATGTCATGATTGATGGAGTAAGTAAAGTATGCGAATATCAGTGTTAACGGCGATATTTCCGCTCTTTACACAGCTTTTGTGCCGGTTATTTTTCAATTTTAGAGAAGCAATATTCTTTATGAGTAACATTGCGAGCCGCGCTATTTTGAAATACTTCGCTTCGAAAAAGATAGCATAAAAACGTCTGACAGGATGCTAACCTGGATCTTCCACTTGGCAGACGGAGGCTACTCTTAGTAGCACTTTTTTCGGTCCGAAGCACCGCAACCAATCTCGTAAGGACTGGAATTGTCTTGGCCATCCTCCACTTAAGAAGCGCTTGGCGATTAAGAACTGAAGTTCAAAATGCCACCCCATACATGGTTGCACCTCGATATCTTTATTGGTATACTGGTGGAACTATCGCTTGTGCAAGCAAAGTATGTTGAGAAGTAATCTGTACTTGGTAGTACTATGTGTTTAATTTTTTAAGGTAACAGAATAAAAAATAGTGTTCGTGAGAGCTCTTGTTAATATACTTTGGGATACAATCTAATTTATGCGTCCAGAGGCGGTTTCGCTCATTTCCTTAGCCGGCCCTGGTTCATACGGCGTAAATTTATGATCCACAGGTTTCTGAAAAAGTTTTTGTGAATTAAAATGTATTGTCTAATGGATATATCTCTTGTTTATATTTGCTCACGTCTATGATTCTCAGTATCGTTATACGAAGCAAAGTTTTTTCATTGTTTTCTTACATTTGCATTAATTCAGAGGACGGTACTAGTGTTGAACGTCGTAGCTTTATATGAAATTGGTCCAAAGTTTGGCATATTGATATGAACATAAAGTATGTATCTTTGGCTTTAATTCGTACAATATCCTTCAAAGAGCAAAGTCGATTTTCAGTGTAAAAGGCGAATGGAATGCAAAGATTAACAGGTAGAAACATGAGGGGATGCCTTATTTGGTCCGCATCGTCGCGGACCAAATCGTAGCGGACCAAAATTCCGGGTGCCCCTTTGATGAGATCCGCGCTACGAGAGATCATCGACGGAAACTTTTCGAAAAGTTGTGATTCTAGGAACAACGAGCATGTACTGTTATTTCAGTTTAAACTTTTTCTCCGAATTTCCTTGCTGGGTATTTTAGATAAACTCTGCTTTCATACGCTTTAGTTTAGCCTCATATATGATATGTTGCTAAATTGCTTCCTCTACTGCTATCTGCATTGGGGGCAGTAATATACCTGTAATAAACTTATTATTATTATCACTATTATTATCAGTTCTTTTCTATAAATAAAATGTGTTACACCGCAGTCGGTGTTCTCTTTTAATTTATTGTGCAACTTAAATACGCTTGCTTCCATGTGCTGCAAAATAGGAGTTTACGCATAGGTGTTTTGTGGAAAAAAAAAGGCTGACAAGTTTGGACTACTCGCAGGCCCCGTGTCAACGCCATCTCTATTTTCTACTAAGGTATTCATGACATTTTTGCTCTCCTGTATCTTCTTACGGGCGTTCTCCTTCACTGCAACATTGTTTTATTTCTTTCATTATTTACCAAATTCTCTGTACTCGGTGTAAGAGCTTGTTTTACATTCTTAATGCATTACATGTATTTTTGTGTATATTTTTGCCTTTATTTTAAGATGGTAATCCCTCTTAACGTCGTAGTTAAGTACTTATGTAAATGATTTCTAAGCAATTTAGGACAGAAATGTGTAGATGCGAAAGATTATTGAAATGTAAATAGCCAGAGGTATATGTTCTCAGAGAACCCTTCAAACACAACTTCTTAAGATTCATTCGCATTCACACACGGCGAGGATTCCAATTGGATTTACCCGTCTTTCTCCTCCTGTCGCAGAAATTAGCCTAATAATTTCCCTCCTCGGTGACAGCTGCGCCAGAGGAGAGAGAGAGAACTAGATGTTGAATATCAGGAAACGTCAACAGGCGTGACGAGAGCGTGAAGATCCTTGCAAAAGTATTCCTTAGGCCCAATGGGAAGTCGTGTTCCCAGAGCGTGAATTTTAATTTCAAATTCAAATAGCTAATGGGTGGCATTAAAGGCAGGAAGGCCAGCATCCACGACGTTGGTTTTGGTGTGCGTTCCGGAGACATAAGCATGAATTCCTCATCTCTGAAAACGATTTCCTTTTCCTAGAGGTTTTTAAGCGAAGATTTTACTAAGAAAGAGTGGCAGTTATTTAAATGAATGAATTGAAGTATCTCTGGCCCCACTTCAGTTAACGACAGACTACTGCTAATGTAAGAGTCAAAGGAGAAACTTCGTATTTTTTAAAACGATATGTTTCTATGGCCGGTTTCACAAGCGTACTTGCTTCATCAAATAGAAATAGGAATAGCATTTCAGTATTAAGCCAATTAGCTCATATTTAAAGGTGCTACGAATAATGGCAACTAGATCTTAATGTAAATAAATGCTCTTTGAATAATTTCTTCGAAAAGAGCCTCAGAATTGCCGTACAAAATTAAAGGAATGAATAAAAATGTATTCGTGTCTGTTGCATTTATCGGAATCATCCTTACAAATAACTTAAACTGGAGCATACGAATTCGAAAAATCTGCGGTGAAGCAACTAAAAAGCTCTGTTTTATAAAGCGTATTTTATGAAGATGCAATGAAAAAGTTAAGTAGCGACATCGCTTCACCTTGGTTAGGCCCCATCTGGAATATGCGGCGAGTGTATGGGATCCGGCGGATGATACGTGTATGATTTAACGGTCTTTAAATTCACGAAAAAAAAATTTTCATATATATCGAAGAGTAAACATAAATACTGCCGACGAACTAAAAAAGAAAATACTGCCGTCATCAGTGGTTAAACAAACAGATATCTACAGTACACTGCAAATTATGCTGTCAGTTGTTAGCTGTAGCGCTCCATTATCACGCGCTCAGTTGTCGCGGAACCGTTTTCCTCCCCTACCACTCTCTGAAAGGCGGCTTGCAGGGTATTTATGGTGATGTAGAAAATCTACTAGTTTGCAGATTCTTTCATTCTAATAAACGTGCTTGGTTTGAGCATAACTTACGATGAAATTGAATTCGATTTTGCGGTCTAAGGCTATTATTACAACGTTTAATTTTCATTTTGACCCTACGATACTTAAAAATACATCGAATGTAACAATAAAAAGGTTCAACAATTGTCTTGAGACCATTAGTTAGATTTAAAGTATTACACTTTTCTGATTCATTTCTTCGTTAGAAATCTGGAATGCGCATTTCATTAACTACGCAACTCTCACATTAAATAATATAATCCACTTCATTCTAAACTTCAACTTCGAATAGTTTATGCGTACAACTAAATCGCTCTTCTGTTTGGTAAATTAAGGTCGTGATATTGCCATATCATTGGTCATATATTTTTAGCAATTTATAAACGGAAACATATCTAGTTATTTCCGCTCTATAATTAGAGCATTTTCCATACATTTAAAAACATTTCTTTATCCAAATTATCCAAAGCATTTTTTACCGGTCGAAGGATTTCTTAATAGTGGTCTCATCAGAATTCAGCCATTTCAATGAATGAAACGAGATAAGAAATAAAGGAATTTCGAATGCAAAGACGACCTTTACTAGAATCTTCTAAAGCAAGTGTTCCCACAAATGTGTGTTCCGCTCTTAGATTCGCCACCTATTTAACCTCCCCTTTACACCCAAGCCTTCCAATGTGAACTAAATATTACTCCTTTAAATAATAGCATTTCCGTTGATCTTGTGGAGTAACTTATCAGAAAGAAGGGAATAGCGTCCTCTATTTTACCTTCCTTATATGAGTTAAACTTCCTTTCCCGGGAAATGTTCCCTATAAAATCTCTTATTTTCTACCAAAGAACTTAAAGGCACACCTTCAAATAACCAACGGTCATCACCTTATCTCGAAAGGGATCCTTGCTCGCTATCAGAGACCTACGAGTTTGAAATGTGAGGATTGCTTGGCCCTTTATATGGGACAGAGCGGTCGGAGTTTAAGAACGGCAGAACGAGGACGTACTGGACAAGAGATCCTCTCCCATCAGCTCGTCTTCAAGAAAACGAAATACACAGACCTTTTCCTCAAAACTTCTTAGCAGTTAGCCAAAGGAGAAGAAACTGGATGTATCGGAAGCAATTGAAATGTCTGCTGAAAAGCTAAACTAATGAGATTTCAATTTTGAATCCTTCCGATCTCCTCACTGTCCTTCAAAACTTTGCAACTCTATGGATGAAGAGTCCTCGGGTTTCCAGCCGGGTGATCCATGATGGTCGACGTTTCGGCTTCCTCCATAGAAGCCATCTTCAGGACTGATACCATCTTCAGGACTGATACCATCTGATACGCCGGGAAAGCACCGGATCATCTGCAACTCTATGTTAATGCTTGCATTTCCTGTCCATGCAGCTGATGATGGCGTTTTAGCCGAAACCGCTTGACGTGAAATTAATAATGAGGAAATCACAAAGTTTTTTCCTCTGTTCTTAAAATACTAACAAGAAAATTTTTTTACGTTTGTGTTTACATCCATTAGTAATTTTATGTTTTGGAAATATAAGGAGTATCAACGAGTGAAATTTCAGAATCGTTAAATAAACGTATAAAATCAAACACAATCGTCGGCATTCAATACTTTAATAATATTTCCTAATTAAAAAGCAAAGAGATTATTAAGTAAGACCTGGCACAAGTAATAATTATCAGGAAATAAATAAAATACTCAAATGAACCTCATTTTCCAATTCACCATAGTTTTTATAGCGTTCGTGCAAACAAAGTGTAAATACAATTGTGGATGTATCAGTTAAACCAGCGCATTAATGTTATAAAAACGTTAGTTTCCGACCCCAAAATTTATTGAGCAAATTTAAAATGTGAGCCATTCTGGGAGACATATTTTAATGCAAACTTATATGGCGTTTTTGCATAAAAATAGATCTGTAGAAAACCCCAGCGGTGTCTCGTTTCTTTAAACAAGTTTTCCAAAAAAAAGTGAAACATATACCACGCGGCCCCACTTGAATCCCTTCCAAAACATCGGAGACCATCCGCCGACGTCGGTCAGCGCATCAGCTGCTTAAGATGATTCTGTGAATCTGCAGACGATTTTAAACGGCCCACGTGTCGATTAGGGTCAACGACTTCAACAGGAATTAGGCGAGTAAAAAAGAGGAAATATGTGAACACGACATGTGGTATTATTCTCTGTGGATAAACATGTCGTACATCCGAATATATATTTGTCGTGACGAATTTTATGTTCGATTAAATTATCTTAAATGCTTCTGGAATATCCGTTATGCGAAAAAAATTCTAATTTAAAGAGATATAGGGGATAAAATACTGGTATTAAACAGTGTTACAACTCACTTGAGGATGGAAATATTCCAAATCGATTGAATTGGATGATAACTGTATTATTTTAGGTTGGGAGGTCAATTATAAATTAAAACATGGTGAAAACGGCATTTACGTAATACTTACTGAAGATGGAGATGTTTAAAAGTAATCCAC
This sequence comes from Ladona fulva, assembly GCA_000376725.2. NCBI lineage: Eukaryota > Metazoa > Arthropoda > Insecta > Odonata > Libellulidae > Ladona > Ladona fulva. The sequence continues at coordinate 762,414 of KZ308324.1, read as the reverse complement.
TTATTTTTCAATTTATTTCTTACGGAAAAAATTTTGGGGCCCAAGGGAGTATTGAGAAGTGTGGTTTATATCACTACAGTATGTTACGTTAGGTACCTCTTTGTTAGTCAATGAGGTTTATCCTTTATGAGACCTCATGGATGCCTGTGTTTTAGGCAATAAACTTATATCTCCATACGCACATGATGTGCATTTAAAATATTTAATAGTGCATTCACTGAATAAATTTGGCGACTAACCATAAGCTATTTGGGCTCCCAGGTAGCAAAATAAGCAACGCGTTCGATTTCGGTGAAAGTGAAAGGTCCTGGGTTCAATTCCCAGTGCGGGCTTTCGTGTGAAACGACATTAGCACTTATACAATAATACTATTATTACCTAAGCTATCAAAGATTGTTAGGGGGAATGAATATCAAGTTAAAATTGCGATCATAGCCATGAATTTCAACTTATCTTCTTCTTATGCATACTGAATGATTATTTCTTTCTTTATGACATTGGTTACAAATCAATTATATTTATGAACATTATTAATCAATATTATTACTAATAATATTTTTAATTAATATAAGTATTAGAATTGATATTGATATTAACTAATAATCTGGTAAAAAAACCAATTGGTTTTGAGACCAAAATCATACCGAACTAAAGAAAGTGTATTATTACGGCGTATTTAGTATTACATAATTAGCCTTTCTGACTGTCTAATTCCATCATCTGCATTCGCTTCAAACACGTAGATTCGTGTCAAGGCAATAAGTATCTGGTGCTCATTGCTTTTTCATCTTTTTTCTTACCCTTAAGCCAAACTTTCACTTCTAATATCTATGCGACATCTTTATTCCTCTATACATTTCCCAAGAAGCCTTCATTAACCTAATTCTCATAAAATCCAGTATTTGAATTCCGTTTATGATTTGCCGTTCACAAATTACATAATTTTCTTTCGGTCACATATCATATTATACTGCTAAATAAATGAAGGCCCCATAGTCTAATATAAACATAAGACCGATAAAAGTTTCGAGGTTTGTTAAAACTTATGATTTTTATACGAGAAACATGGCGTCCTATGAAAAAGAATTAAGTGACTATTTTGGTTATTTCAGCAATTTCCATTCTTTGCCTGAGGTGCTTTTCACGTGCTCTAGCTCACCAATCACAACCCTGGTCTTTTACATTTACATTTAAACCCCGCAAGCCGGCAATGGCGCGTGGCAGGGGGTGTAAAAACACCGATAATCTTTTCACACCCTAACTGCTATTAGCTTCTCTAATACTACGAGGGAAAAACGACGAGAAGTAACTATCCGTCCTGGCAATCACTTCCCTCAATCGCTTCTAAGTTTTCTTTCGGTGCTCGCGCACGTTGCTAATTGGAATATCAGCTATCTCGTCGACGAGATTTGTACTGATAACATTTTTGAAAAGCTTACGTCGCTAATCAAGTCTTCTATCCCTAAGCGAAGTCCACGCGAGGGATTCTATTTTAGCCGAAACACTGCTGTTGAATCTAAAATCTCCCTTGACAATCCTAGCCGCTCTACGTTGAACCATTTCAAGATCTGAGGCTAATCCTACTTCGCGAGGATCCCATATTGCTCATACTCGAGGAGAGGTCTTAAATCTAGATCTGTGATAACATCTTCTTTAGTGATCAATGGACCGTAAAAATTGTTTCATTTTATAACGGATATACTATATCTAGGGGATTCCGATAGATTTTGCATTTTTTCGCTAGTTAAGACTCCTTTGCTTATTTTTTACTGTTTACTGCGTAAATTTAAAAATATGACTGGTGTAATGACATCTCTTTTAGGCCCATTTTCCCAAAATATAAAGTAGACTCGGGTCTCCGTGTCCCCAGCGGGGACAAAATATATCCACCAAAAAAGTTTGATCTTCCTTTCTTCGGAATAGCACCACTTAAATCCCTGGAGCCAATCAGAGGCCTACAACTATTTCAGCGTTAACGGTCCCGTAGCTGCAACCCTTTCTCTCTTACAGAAAATGTCGCTAAAATGCCGCCTCCATCTATGAGCTTTTTTCCCTCTCCAGCCTCCAAGAGGGAGCGAGGCGGAGCGGATGGAGGCGGGGCAAGAATAAATAATGCGTAGAGGCGGGTATTTGCGAGGTCGCTCGGATGCTAATATTCAAACGAAGAAAGCCTTGCTCCGCTTTAACGGCGGCTTCATCATCGCAAAGTAGCGAAAGACGACGTAATTTGTGGTGTTCTTCATTTAGAGGCCTCGAGTTCGCGAAAACGAACTTCCATGATTTATGGCGCTTTTCCCTTCCGTCAAAAGCCCCTAAAAGAGTATTCCTCAGTGATGAATTCCAGCGGTTGCCTGAATGTGCCGCCATGTAATGATTGTGTTCTCTTGAAAGACACGCTTGTTAGTTTGCTTTCCAAAGAGTGTGGACGACAACACAGGTGGTTTTAGCTACAAGTAGTGATTCTACTTTCAAAGGATTTAAATCCGCTTTAGGAGGAAATATTTCAATTCACCTCACCCACTACGAAAGATAAAATCTGGAAACGTGGTTTTTAGGTAGGAAGTACAAGGACAACAAGGAAGTTAGTAACAAGGAAGAATCTGATGAGAATGCAATATATTATACTTAAATAATCCGTAAAGTTAGAGAATTTGTTTGATATCTTGGTGTATTTCTACGATATAATAAGTAATCTAATAAAATAGAAAATTCAACTTAAACACGACAAACAATTAATACGAATATTTTCAATAAACTTTCAAGACTGCAAACCTTACGGATAATAATTATATTTAAATATCATTGTTGAGAAATATTATAATCAAAGATCATTATAAAAACGTTTAATATCAGAATTATCTTTTCCAAAAACCCTACTTTATTGTTTCCATATTGTCTGGAACAATTAAAAAGTTTTCGGCTTCAGATTGCCATTTGGATGTAATCATGTGAACTCAAAACAAGTAACTTTTCGTAAATTACTACTCGTTTTCGCTTTCTAAGAGAAAATTTTGATAATTTTTCATCAGACCTGAATCGGTACGACAGTTATGGACAAAGTTGAGAGTCATCGGTTAAAATAATTTGTACTGTAACGTTTAAAACAGTAGAACGGTTAAAATGGCATTATTAAGAATTGTTATTAAGAGATATCGAGAAATGTATTATTATTTATTTAAGAGATAACAATGAGGAGAACAGTAAATAAGGAAAAGATATGCTTTTATTTGTATATAATAGAATTTACGCGTCTATACAGACATTTCATAATTGTAACAAAAGTTACTCGGACCTCAGCTTGTAGAATGACCAAAGTTTTATCGTTTTCCTTTTCTCATAAAAGGTTACCCCCATCTTCGTGGAGCATACTTATATACCAATATGTGAATGAGGATATAGCGGAATAGTCACCTAAATTTACAAAAACGTGTTTTGACGTAGGTAAAGAATTAAAATAGCATGAACTTATGAACTATGAATGATAGGAGTTGAGATAGAAAAGAGTTTGGATGTATACATTTCTACTTCTCGGAGATGGATGAGGAGATTTGTATTCCAACTGTGAAAGCCCGCAGTTGGTACTATTAAAATGCAATTTCATGTCAAAGAAATCGGTAATTCTGAGCTTCCCGTTTGTCTCTGAGCGCGAGTTCCGCTTGCCGAAAGACGGCTTACGGAGTGTTTTTAAACCTCTAATTCATAAACAGCCGTGTTCCAACCTTCTTTTTCTTACATAAACAGTCACTATTTTAACTTGTAAATAGACGCGATGAACCAATCAATTTACCTATCACATCAAATTTAAACATTTTCCGCATCTCAATTCCTCTCTTCTAAACGTTTTTAATGGCAGCGTAATATCGTAAGTTTTCAACCGTAAGAAGTTATCTTCTCACAATTGGGTTAGAGATTTTCCTTTTACTACATGAACGAATTGTACAGCAAGCATAAATTAGGAGATGAATTACATTGTATTGTTTGAAAACCACTCATTGCATAATTCGAAACGGACCAGCTCCAACAACGTATTTTCCTATCGATACTCATTATAAGTAAATAGTCGTGGGTAAGGGTAGCAACGATTTAATTGTCATTTAGCTGTATTGAATTTTCGTAAATGTATTTTTAAAAGTTAATGTGTTTTATTTCTGCAGAATTTGCTTTTGTGTGCAGAAAGGATTTGTAATCCCATTGTAATTAACAAATACTATTAATTAAAAAAGGCATAGTTAAATGTACACAAACTCTGAGTCAACTGAAATGTCCAACCCCGAAAAGCTTGGACCTCATTTGAGTTTCAAAAGAGGATTGACGAAGTATATGGCATTTCGAAAGTAATTTTTTAGCTATCTTATGCTGTGTGTTGCGGTGACAATCTTTAAAAGGAAACCTCTTCAAGAGCTTTATAAGTTACAAATGCGGATGACATTTTCTTCTGCTGTCTGCGAAACAAAAGAAGACGAACCTCCGCGGGTTAAACTGACAAACGGATGGAATCGGAGAAGAAACTAATTTCGCGATATGAATATTTCATTTGAGGCGGTTCATAAACTCTTCCGAAGAACGTGTACATCCGATGACTTTCCGAAGAACGTGATAGGAAAAATGTGAGTAATGGCCGCGATCCAAAAGAAGCCATGCTCGCATAAAATGACGAGGTTATCTGAAATCTCGTGAGCCAAGAACTTTCCATCGAGAGATGTATCGTGTTAAAGGTGAAACGTGAAACTTGAAATCGTCGTTATGCGAAAAACGAAGTGTTTCCTTTACATGAAAGCATTGTCTTGCAAAGAGGAATACATATTCTCAAAAAAAAAAATCATCTCCCCGGTCATATTTGCTTTGAAAATATAATAACATATACGAAATATTTCCGAAACTTCCTGATACTGGAGTAAATTGGTAACAACATTACGGTCGTACAACTTAACTAGATGAATTTTACACCTTAGAGTCTGTTTATCATTTTTGCAAGTTCAATATGTTACAGATATGACAAAATTAGTGAAATTGCTTCCTTTCTCATTCGATTTTATGACACATTGTGTAACGGAATCAAGTATTCTTCGGTAGTTATGTATTTATCGCACATTTTGATCTCAGTCGATCATGAATAAAATTTTTCATTTAGAAAAATAGCGAAGTCCTGTGCAGTCCACTTGAACTTACAACAAAAAGCGTATTCTCGGAAATTTATTTTATTTGTACTGTTCATTATAATCACGTCAACGTTCCCTCGATATTCTGTGGTATTTCCCCAAAAATACTTTCAAGTAAATCTGAATTGCTTTCCACCATGTTTTTATTTTTTGTATATCGCATTTTCCGATGCCCTTCAATATCTTATTTTAGCCAGCTAATGCAAAATGTTGCAAGTAAGCCGCCCCAAAATTCAGGAAAATAAAAGTATTTTGACAATAGACTGACATTTTACATTTAACAACCAATTTTATGATTATAGCTTGAATTCAACAGTGACATAGAAGCTTAAAAAAACTGAGATATCTGAAGTAGGTTATAAAAGAAATCTTATAAAACAAAACTGGTGTGATACTTAAAAGATAAGAATGAGATGTGAGGTTAAAATTCATAAAAAGCAAAAACATGCATTCGAAATAAATACATTTGTGTAAGGCGTGAGAATATTTTGACGAGAGATAAGAATCAAATCTGAAGATTTATGTCATTACGTTCATTTTCAACGATTTTATAATCAAATAAAAATCAAAATATTAATAATATAAGTAATTAATGACTGTGGAGAGTAATTAACCAATCCCTCTTTGAACTTGAATCGGCATTGCACAAACGCGCTGCTTCAACGTTGATTAACCAAATGCTCGCCTTTTTAGTTAAAAGAGCCAGAACAGTTTTATAATACAATAGTCGTTAATAATATAATAGTTAATAGTCGTTAATAGTATACTATAACAGTCGCACAGTGCAAACGACAGAATGAGGAATGGTAGAAGAGTAAGTGCCGTAAAGATTGCAGAAGAGAGGTTCGAATAAAAAGTTTTAAATGCATACGATGTCAATATCCTTGGGATAAAACACAAATCTTCGTTGATTTAAGACACTACACCGACAATGAACGCTTTGTATGACTTTAGTAGTGATATATTTGGTGGAAGAGAACTAATTCGTTGACCACTTCGCATTATTCCTTAAACTTTCATTTGCTACAGTGTAAGGGTAAAAGAGGAACCTCGCAGAACTTACAGCTTAGTTAGTTCTGCAAGATTCCTCTTTACCAGAATGGTGAATAAGTTCACTTGATAACAAAATTAACAAGTTTGATGTGGGAGAAAAAGAAATTCTGCAAGAAATATTACCCATTGATGCATACCTCGTTGATATCACCTGGATAAGAAATTACAAAAATGTACATATTTTTTATGAATCTCACAAAAAACTGATTTCGCATAGCTATAAATGGAGGTTTACAAACGGAATGCTCAGTTGATTTTTAAGTGGAAAATTGAATTGTGTCTTAAATTAGCCCGTGTTAAGCCTTATGATATAACACAGTTACATTGATGTAATACTGCAAATTCGATTAACATTTTCTATATGATTTTAATATATGAATGAAACACAAGTTAGAGATATTACCTCCTGAGGACCTCTATTCTCAGGAGGGCTTTAATGTAACGTTGTTATTATCATTAATTATGAGGGGTATGTTATTTAACTGATTTAATTTGGCTCGCTTTTCTATATTGTTATACTTCATTAGTAATAACTAGAAAATGTATAATGAAGCAAAAGCTGTACATTACTGTGGTTAGTATTTGATAATGGCCTATCTTTCAACAGAAACAGTTTGATTATTTGTATTTTATAGGGAGCTTATTCAATTTATAGTATTGAACTAATTTTCACTATCTATGAAAATTAAATAAATAAAATAGAAAATTAACAGATTTCATAGCAATCATCCTCGACTACAGAGGTACATGTATTACAAGTCTAGATTACTGGTAAAAGTTAACTATTTGTTTACTTTAACACTTGATTATAATTCACCTAAACAGTAAAGGATATATACAAAAGGTTATTCTTCCAATACATTTATTGAAGTTTTCAAATATTTTTTGCATGCATTTTAAAGTGTCTAAGCAAACCTAAGTGTGACTACAAAACCGCACATTGATTCGCTATAAACATTAAAAGATAAATTCAATATGCGGATTTTACTATTAAAAGATATTTTGGAGTAATTTTCGTAAGTAATCAAACCTATGGACTTGTGTGTCTTCATAATCGATAATTATAATGCATTTTGTGGAAATATTTAGTTTTAAAATATGATATATCGCAATTAATCGAATTTAAATGTTACCTAAGTTATCTCACATCCCCATTTATCTTTCATTCGGTCGCATACGCCAACAAAATATCGTTAGTCTGTAAACAGAATTATTGTCAATAAAAATCACATTTCATTGTTTTCAACATGAATACCCTTCACATGCGAATAAATTCGCTGCCCTTCTCTTTCCATAAAAACTGTATCTCCTTAGCATCCAAACTCCGGAAGTATTACCGAACGAACATACAGTTCTTTCATTGTCTAGTCGCCATCTCTGTCTAAATATAAAAATTCCGTTTATTTGCTCAAATTCTTTTCATATTCGCCCGGTTTCAGATCGTAGCAGTATTAAATCCTAGCAGATGTTTCCATTTTTGTGCTTTGTTTCTTTTTTATAACCGAAACACATCCGTTACGTCACATCTCTACGACGTCCCTCCTATTTCCTCCGTCTGAGGCCTTTGGAATGCTTCCAAAACATGCATCGCTGAAAGGAGCTATTAGTAACTCATTCAAATAAATAGGCTATTAAGAGATCTTATTAATGAAATATGACAGGGATATCCTACTAAAATAAATTTATGATAATGCAGTGGAGTCAATATTCACTATTTTTATTGGTTTGAAACATGCCTCAGCTGAAAATGTTTATCTGCACGAAGAGGTCCAAAAATGAATCCTGCAATTCATTGATTGCAAGAAGTTAACTAATTGAACAGTAAGTTGTAAGTGATATATGTATTTTCACGGCCATCCATTTTGAAATCAATCAAACTTAGGTCCAATTCTCTAAGGAATTCGAGAAGCAATTACAAGTCGTGATCTTTAAGATATTTAGAGATCGTATGGAAAATAAAATTCCGAATTAAATAGGCGTTTAAAGTTAAGCGAATGAAAGGGAATGTATCGGATGAGTCAGAATCAAAAGATTTTAACAAATATATAAAAGTATGAAGTAAATTAAATAAAGCAATAATTTCGAATATTATACCACATCCGCCAGACTGCATGGCTCTATTGGGATGTAATTTTCAACAAAAAGCTTCTTCTGTGACTTCCCTATACTCAAGGATAACCAGAAGAGAAAGATAGCGATATGGATAGTACTCGAATCTAGGTTTCCGGGAAGGTATTCTAACCAGTAAACTACCATGTCGCTTCTCTTTCATTTATGCTTTGCAAGTGGCGCTTCTCATAGTGCCACCAAGCACCGCCAGAGGTTCACGACGAGGCAACCGACTCACAAAGAGATGTTATACAGTATTCCTTCCATAAGATATAAACGAGGAGCTGTTTAATATTGCAACGTGCACTTTAAAACCCTAGTTAGACGGAATTAAAACTTTCATAAGTTAATTTTCCTTCAAAGTTCCAGTTTTTTAATTAACTGCCAAAACTCGAGGTTTTTATTCTAAAGGACCTGATTTCATCAGATGTTTGATTGAATTCGCGGAAAAGACGTGGAAAAGGACGCAGGAGTTTACGCTTTGTGATTCTTTTACTATTCTTGAAAATTTTACCCTCTTCTTGCGGTGAAACTTTCTTTACATCCATTGCATGAGAAGAGGTGAACTCACAATCCGTTATCGAGTCAGATAAAAGAAGGATCTCATTGGAGGATTGAAGGACTTCCTTTTCAACTTCTCCGTCTTCAAACGATCCGAATCTCCTCAGATAAGACTGTGTAAGATATACGCACTTTAATTTCCTTTGAAATGGTTCTCCTCACGAAACACATTCTTTAATCGCTAGAAGAGTTGATGGTTTTCCTTGAGGTTAAAATTTCTAACCTGACATGTATTTCCATGGTACATACAATGGCTCATAAGAGCGGTATGTAGAATGTGTCAGATGTCAATTTTTACATTTTTATATTCTAAAATGTTAAAGAGTTCAGAAAATGAGCTGTCTTTTTCCGTAATGGACGATGCAAATACAACGCTGTCGATTGCTCATAGACGAGACTCAATAGTTTAATTAACTAATAATTAAGGATTGTTTGTTGCAACTTCAATAAATATTGATTTGCATTGGTCTCTCTTTGACTTTAAGGATAATCTGAGCGTGGATTTAAAATCTGTGAACTATCCTTAGTTTTAAATGATGCATTAAACTTGTAAGCAGCAACTATTATCACAGAGCATGTCATAGTTCACAGTTTTAGCAAACCTCTAATCTATCGTGGTTTCTGCAAAGTTGCATAGATCAGTAATCAGCTTCCTAATTACTTTCATGCTCACGGTTTCTTAAATGTCCGTTCATATATTCTCTCTTGAGGTGACGCCAAGTTTTTTTTCGCGCATAACTCGCATAAAGGGTGCGTACGCGGTGAGCGCGTGGACGCACCGTTAATTTGCCCCCTGGCGCCCGCCGTGATCGATTGCAGGGGTCCCATGCAAAAAGGACACTTTTTCGGAGGTCGCTAAAGGGCACCCGCGTAATGGCAAGCTATTGGGGTCACTCAGCGAGTACTGACCCACATTCTTAGTTTCTCTGCGAATGACACTGATGAGTTGTTACTTTGGGAGATTTTGTCAAGATTGCGTCAAAGACGTTGTAAATGAGGAATTGATTACTAAACCTATTTTGAGTCAACCTTTGAGTCCTTATTTTTCAACCACTCTCTACATCTCAGTGACTGCGAAGTGCGTACGCACAGAAAAAGGAAAAACTTTCTTTCGATTAGCCTTCTGGAATACTATTTTAACTTTTAAAAATGTGCGATACTGGTTTTTACATTCTTTTACCAATTAAAGCAAATAATTTTCATAAATTTTAGCGCAGAAATCTGTTTAGAACAGTATGAATACACGGCTAAAAGTAATACGTCTTTATTGGGAAGCATTGTCTAAATTAAATGTCTTCTCACAAAATTAAAATAGCGTCACTCAAATTGGATATAGTATTTAGTAAGATTCTAACTACATCATATAACAACAATAATCACGTGTATTTATTCACGAGCGAGATTGAGACGAATTAGTCTTACATTTAACCCTAACATCGGCGTAAAGCGAATCTATTCTCTGTTTTTAATCTTTCTTTATTCATCTCATTTCCAAATGCTGTTTGAAATTCCCGAAATTAGAAATTTTCGTAAGCAATTATGTCATATCCCTTGGGAAATGTAATTTTTATACCTTTTCTCTTTAAAGGTTAAAGCAATCTGTGAATAATTTGGTATTTTTTATTTTATAAGCATTTTAGACATTCCTGTCAAGATTGGGAATATTTTTTGCCATTTGTTAATAACAGAATCATAGCAAAAACATTAGTGAAAAATCTCGAATGAGAATTAGATCATTATTTAGTTTTATCGCTTCTTAAATAAAAGATCAACTTTATTCGAAATGGGTCATTCACTCGTTCTTACTGATTAGGGGGAACTTCATTATATAAGATCAATTTTAGGAATTTCTCCTCTAAACCGATTACCAACAAAAAATATTTTCCACCAACATTTTTCTGTAATATATGATTAATGTATACATTGGGTTAAAACATTTTCCTGTCCCTTGGTAAAATTGAGGATAAGCAACCAAATGTTACATTAGAAGGTTGTATTGAACACAAAATATAGAAACTTTATTTAATATAATTAGTTCTGCGGAAAATGGCATAAAAAGTTTAAATTGATAATTTAAGTTAAATGATTTGGAGCTTTCCGTTTCTGGACTAGGCCATTAGTGTATCTCTTCCATTTGTACAGAAGCTACCAACACCGCATGCTTAACTGGTACTTGTCACCTTGCCGTCATACTTGTCATCGCAAACCATGTCTTCGAAAGCATCAAGTAATACGAAAAGTGGTAAGTAGTTTCATCAGATTTCAAATTTACCACTTTTTTTCCAAATCTTGGATCAAAGTGGCAATTTATTCCTTCCTGTCGGCATCCGTAATACTTTCTTCAAGAAATCCGAGTTCTATTGAATGATTTTCGCTAACGAATGGTCTGTTTTCTCTTCTTATACCACAGAACCATTTTTGTACTTCACACTCTGTAGTTTCCCAATTGTCAGTCGATAATGATATTGGTTTTAGATGGTTGCTATTGTTTCCAAGGCAAAATCTAAATCCCTCATGAGGCCACAGAAGTATTGATACAATAAATGATGAAGTTATGTTACCGTGAATAAACCTATGTCCTTATTTCTTAAGCATGGCCAAGTTTTTCTGCATTAAAGATTTTGATTTCTTCCATCAACATTTTGTAAAAAAGAATTTCATTTCGCCCGTCTGAAACATTTTGAAATTCTGTGGTCAATTTCAGCGATCTTTGGAGGTTTACCAAACCAATAATATAATTCCTTCCGTTATAACAGAAATTATGATTCCCGGAACTTAAAAAACTGTGGTTTTAAATGTTATCACTTTGAAAAATAATTTCCCTCCATTTTCTGAGAATCAGGTGCTTCTAACTATTTGCAGTTATCTCAAGGAAGGTTTTAATATCAATATAAACGTCCAAGAACAAAGGAAATTCTATTTCATTACGAAACATTAGCAACATATTTCATTTTTGGAGTTGATATTATTAGATATACGTTTAAAATCCCGTCATACGATTAATTCCCTTATTTTGGCCAAAGATCATCAATCGTTTTGCAATTATAATTAGGAATATATCTAATAAACCCGATAATTAAATTCTCAAATTCGCAATATAATCGTATACATCAATTTTACGTCTTATTTTCACGAAATCGTCAACTTGCCGGTTAAATAATGTTACCAAATCAGCAAAAACTTAAGCGAGGAATATTTCTCATTTAAAAAGGAAGTATTGCGTACGCGATCTTTATGATCATCATAAAACGTAGATGTTTACCTTTTTCCTAACTCCCGACATCTGACCTATTTCCGCCAGTTTCAAACTTCAAAAGGTTCGCTGGACATCTTTCGTTTGTTTTGCTCAGCTCCGTTTGCACTCCCAAATCTCGACCCCTCTCTGCATTCATTCCGGAAGGCCCCGACCACTCAAAAATAAACCCTTTCGATTTTAATGTCTTCCTTTGGAAAGCGGAGAAGAATTCTCGAAAAAACCGTCGAAATGAGGGACGAGCTCAAGGAAAACGGAAATTTAGGGGCAGAGAAGTGCTTCAATATCATGTGTAACACTAAAATAAGCGAACTCATGAAAGCATTTACAGATTCTGGGAATTTCTCGTCACCTTATCTAATCCTCACTGCTCGAGAATCTAATACAGCCATTCTTTTTACCATGCTATGAACAACGGTAGCAAGTTTCGTATTTCTCTGATCAGGCATGTACACTTACATACATATACCACAGCAGGGACGCAGCCACTATATGTCTATGGGGGGAATCGAGACATATGGGAGAACGAAAATTTGCCTACCTTAACGGGGCTGGTGTAGTCGTGCATCGTACAAGATATGTTGAAAAATTACCCTTAAAAAATTAAACTGATAGAAAACTAGGAGATGTATACGGTTATGCGGCAAAGTAATTGATCTTCCGGAGATTGTTATTATTATAGATTATTTGATATATTTGAGAATTAAACCCTCTTGGGGGGTTAACTCTGAAAACCCAGTCATCGCTTCGCCAATGCACCACATACATACATGGTTGCTATTTAGAGGCTCATTTATTTGCTATTTCAACAGCAAATTCATCCACTCGCCTGTCGATGAAGAGACCTTCAATTAGCCATTTTCTAGCTCAAATATTTCTCATTTTTGCAAAACTTAGTTGGTTCAGAATGTTTTCACCAAAAATGGCTTGTTCACAATTGCCTATTTTATCAC
>KZ308324.1:713610-741425 GCA_000376725.2 Ladona fulva | reverse complement strand
GTTTTTCACGTCCCCTTTCACGTGGGTGTTTTCCTGCAGGCATTTATTTTATTTTTTCTTAAGTGCAGACTTAGGTTTCTTTTTTTTTTTTAAACGCATATAGTAGTCCCTTCTTTTATGGCCTTCTTTTTGGCTCAACTCCCAATACCTCTTTCTTTCTATGTACAATGACTAAGGGTTAGATGTAAGAAGAGACTAATTAGTCTCAATCTCGCCCGTAAATAAAGACGAGTTATTATTATTATTATTATCAATATGTCCTCATGTATCAATGGCATTCTATATTCTCTTTCCCATTATGTACACAGAAAATTTTTATTTTATAAAAGAAATGCAAATACGTGTAATCAACTTATTTGACTTACATTATATTAGAGAGCGAAACTACGGCCAAAAGTCAACAACATTCCCCCCATCCCCCGCTAATTGAATTGGTATTAAAAATTCCAACATTTAGCATACTATAGAATAAAAAGTGAGATTTTATACATTCCGGCCAATACAGATCGTACATAATGGTAAGGGTGACTTCCAGAACACGGCGCTTTTTTATGTTTAAAATGTAAAGGTAAGTAGTAAAGTAGAGTGAATAGCTATTTCTGATTATGGAGCGCTTTTAGAAAAAAATAGGCAATTATACCTCCTTGGTGAAAAATTACACCCCCGTTTTTAGAAAAGATAGGCAATTACACCCTCTTGGTAAATAAACTGTCCTGAATATATTAACTATAAAAATTTTAAACAATTTATGATATGAATATTTTCAAGTTTTACCATTGCTTTCATTTATATTACATCTTCATAGTCTTCTGCTTCCGATTTCAGCAAATACGATCGAATTTCCTGGGAATAGTTTAGCGTTTATCTTGAGAAGATATTGAGTCGAAACCCTGCAGTTGATCCCTACTCCAAGCATTTCTTAGCGGAGCACTCCGGAATGCTTCTTTGGTCGAAGTTAACACAAGAACAGTATCCTGGCCTCTTTAGTTTGACCTTAATTCCTACATCGCCAACTACGAAGAGATGCTGGAACCTCAGCTATCAAAAGGTTTCGAAATTAGTTCACAGTAGGGTAATATCACTCATTTGACGGAGTATAATGACCTTATGGTGTATTTTCTGCTATAATTTCATAAAATACGGTCACCATCCTACCTTTCCTATCTATTGAAAAATTGATGATATTTACTCTTGCTTTAGTGCTTAATATTTAATGAAATTTCGCATTTTGCAGATTATCTCTTAAGGTATTATTATGTCGATTGAGATCATATGTTGTAGTTATATGTAGTAGCTCTTTTAAGTGTTTGGGAACAAATTGCAAGAGTTCTTCTCAGAGAGAAACTTTAATTTGCCAAGTCGGCAAGATGAAAAATTTCCAAAATTATTTGGAAAGAAATTATTTTCCAAAATTATTTTATTATGTCCTCCTTGAATCATATGGTAACTGTACTTTTCCTTCTTTTTGACCAGATTTCACTTTAATCTCCTCTAAAAATTGCTGAGCTAATCAATGCCTTTAAATAAACTAACATGAAGCAACTCCTGCGTAATGATAATATTTAGAAAAATCTTTTTGGAGCGGAGATTCGGTCGTTCTGCTTTAGGAACTTCAAAATCATTCACCAGCATTCTATTTCGCGATTTTGCACCTTATATTAGGTTACAATAATTAGAGTAGTATAGTATTTCTACAATTTATTTTCATCTGAAGTCTCCAAGCAGATTGCAATCCAGTAATTGTAGCATAGTTTAGATTTGGTAAATAATAAAAACTTTAACCTGCCGAAATTATCGTCAACAGAAAATATCTCTTAGTAGTTACACCTTTTGATCATAAATCAAAATCTATTCATGTTACAATCTTTATATCAATCAGTGATTAACTATTTTTTGCGTCCTCAATGACAAAAATAAACAGCTTTATTTTGTAAGTGATTAAACTGATTCAAAATGTTATCGAGAAAATCCGTTCACTGTCAACCATTAGATATTGCGAATTTTTGTAGCTGACGGACCTTTAGACCGTTAGACTTCTTCAAGTTTTCAACCAAGAAAGAGCACAACTCTCTCAAAGAACGTGAGGAGAGCAAGGATGCAACAGAGATTTGCTGATAAACGCAACATAAATTCGTGAAGGTGAAACGTTTCCAGAAAGTGTTGTCACTTTCTCGAAACATTCCACCACTATTTTAGTCAATTTTTCGATTAAAACTTTTAAAATTTAATTACAACTTTATCTGGAAAGTAGAACGATTTGAGGAGAATATTATTCATCGAAAAGAGAAAGGAAAGATCGCAAGATATGATTCATTCATGCTGATATTAGTCATGCCATATTATTGTGATACGATGTGAAACTCTTCTAACATATCTCGCATGTAAAACTCTTCTATCTTAGAATCCCCGGGGTATTTTTATATCAATGGAAAGGAGATATTGTTCAACATTTATTTTGATTTTACATGAATTTAATGGAAATATTATTTGTGATTCTGATAATGAAAATGGTAGTCGATCAAAATAAATGCTGTGCAATGAGTAATCAGAAGTAATCCATCTTAATGATTCGTTAGACCGGATCTCTACATTTCCATTCATCAACGTATTTTGATGAAACAATTTTCCATTAAATAACGCTGTACTACCTGGATAAGTTCTAAAAATGAAACTCAATATTTTTATCGCACTAAAACCTTTTTATTCGACATTTTTTGCTTTGCGAACCCATTGTTTTACTTGACTTCGTATTTTTGACGCACAACTCCAAGGGCAATACCCTTTTTTATCGTACATACATCTCCATACTTTGCACTACGAAATAGTACGTGAATAAACCTCTCTTCAAGACGCGATTTAGTACCGATTCCACATTTGATCTCCTCGATTTAATCTATTTTGACCGCATCATTAAAAATAGGGAGACATGGCGCGACTTTCATCACAAAAGATAACTCTAGGAAAATTTCCATACAATCGAGGATAGAGGAAGGAAGCGTCTTCATTCGCCATTCTAGGGTCACGCCCCTGAAAATAAAACATGCTGGCCCATATGGGCCTTCTTCAATAGGACACATGCCATTGCGCTCTGCAATTCACAGCACAATCTGCGGTAGAACAATAAGAGTTGAGCCATTTCGTAGACATCGCCGCGAATGTACGATATTTCTGCAGAGGAAAGACAGCGTGAATAATACGTGGATATGAGTCCGTAGCTTTTGACGGCGAGTGCATTCTCAGGGAAAGAATTGTGCTTCCTTCGGATGTTCTCGAATAAAACAGATATTCCGCCGTAATGGACCACACGATTCGGAATACAAACGCAGATTTTGAATTCTCACGGAGACGAATGCTTATCGCTATGGTTTCGGCAAAATGTCCATTTTCTATGAAAATAAAGACATTCATTTCCTGAGGGAGTTCACGCAAAAATCAGGAATTCGCTAGACGAAATATTTATACAGATACGGTTTGTTAGAATAATTATATTTTTTTATTATAATTCCTCCCATCATTTTCGCCCATTCCGCTTGCTTGATTGTAGATGTTAAGCACCGGACAACGGATACAACTTCAATTGTTTAATACCTCGACTCGAGGTCCTCCCAGAGTTTAATTTTACATAGGAATTTACAGTCACTTAATGCAACTAAGATAACTTCCTACTTTTCCGGAAGATATATTGGTTCATTTATTTCAGAGTGAGTCAGCGCCTGGTTTGATGGTTATCAATACATATGTGGATTTAGTACAACCATAATAAACTATGCCCATTTATAATTCAAACGAAATGATGCTACTATATATAGAAACATGCCACATAATACAACAAAGATATGTAAAATTGAAACACCATCGGTAATTTCCAAAAAAATATTATAGTGCCGACTGGTTTCGACTTAAGCCAGTCATTCTCCGAAACTTTTACTGACACATTTAATCGACAAAATAAAATAAATATCTCCAAGCTCTCCAATTAATGAAGTTATAATAAGGGTAACCTCCTCCTATTGATTACGTAGAAACATGTTTCTTAAATTTCATTCTAAATGGCTTTCCAAAACAAATGATCTAACCACATTGAATATACACTATATTATAATGTTAAAATATGAAAATTAGGCATACCATTACTATCCTTTAAATCTTCAGGAATCATTACTATTCGTTGCCGTTAAGAAACAGCTGTAAAAGAGAATCAAAGTTAAATGCGATAGTACTCGCTAAAATGCTGATTGATAAAGTTAAAAGTTAATTCTGTTTAACTTGGTAGAAAGTTCTATCTAAAAGACATATTAAATTTTAACTTAAATAGCAAAGATAGAATGATTAAGAAAGGTTAATCTTCAGTTTACCGCACGGGAATCCCATCAAATTCCTTTTCTGGCGATTTTATCGCGCCTGAAACCACTTATTAATTAGTCAGCTCGGAAAAGAGCGCCTCCTATTTCAGGAGCAGCTTACCTTTCGGGAAATAACAAAGGATTCCCGCCGCAGCGGCTCGTGACCGCAAATATGGCGATAGGACCCTCAAATTATAACTCTCTCTTCGCGCTTTTCGAAGCGTTTAGAGGACTCCAATAATTCGCTCAACAAGTGAGCAATGCGCGGGACCTTTTATCGAACGGAAACCGCGAATTTCTGTTCCCCTTCTGATTTGAGGTCAAAGCTGGGCTTTCTCAAAGGATAGACCCTTTAAACGATCGAACCGCTTTCGTTATTACAGGCGGAGTAAAGTAAATACAGGAAAGTGTTAAAAAGGTTGTACATACAGTTGAGAATTGGGAAATTAAAACGAACCATAACTGTAAACATAACTCCAATGTTTAAGAAATGAATTACCATAAATTACATTTGAACTGCGGTAATCAAATCGGCAGAGTCTTTACAATTGGTTTATGTTGAGCTGAATTATNAATAGCCAAAATATGTGTATTACTGCAAAAGTACTTTAAAACAATTCTATAATTTCAAAATACCAAAAAGGTACATAGTGAGCGGTCACCTTTCTTCGTTGAATTAAAAATCTGTATTTTCAGAAGTTTTCATTTCGAGGAGTTTTTCTATAAAAGATAAACTATGCCAACCTTATTCTATTTGACAATTAAAATACTTTGTAAGAGGACGGTCACCTTAATTCCTTAAATTTAACTGTACTTTTGACAACAAATATATATTTGTCCATTTAATTAAGAACTAAATTCCGTCTTATGTTTCTAGATTAATGTTAAGTATTTAAAAATTGAATATAGTACCATACCATACCTACTGTTATTTACTATTCAATAATTTTCGCTCCGGACTTAAGTGACACCGATCCGGGTTCGCTTCCATAAAAATTAGATTAATATTTATGTCAGGCATATCTCATGCTATCTTCAGAGACCGGAAATGAAAATAATATCATATTTTCGACACCTATGTAGATGTAGATGTAGATGTAGATGAAAGTGTTGTCACTTTCTCGAAACATTCCACCACTATTTTAGTCAATTTTTCGATTAAAACTTTTAAAATTTAATTACAACTTTATCTGGAAAGNCCTACTGTTATTTACTATTCAATAATTTTCGCTCCGGACTTAAGTGACACCGATCCGGGTTCGCTTCCATAAAAATTAGATTAATATTTATGTCAGGCATATCTCATGCTATCTTCAGAGACCGGAAATGAAAATAATATCATATTTTCGACACCTTTTGAAGGAATAGTCCCGATGCAATGCAATGCTATCACGAAGAAGAAATTAAAGATCTAAACAAACAATTGTTTCCAGAAATGAAAATATATTAGTTATTATAGTTCGCTATATTTCTCTACCTCGTAAGTACATACTAAAATAAATCCCACATTAAAAATATAGAAAAATCCTTATACCGACAAAGACTCACGATTAAAAATCATCCACTCTCAGCAATATTATTCGCTCATTTGCCAATTTAAATTCAGTAATTAGATGTTTACTTGACCTTGGTGTATGTCAAAGGATTTGATGTTCCAGCTATTGCCGCTGTCAGATCGTTGAAGTGCCATCTCTCTTACTCTTCGTAAATTTGATTTTCAAATGTAATGGAAAGTAAAAATGTATTGTGTGAGATTCAAATGAACTCATTAATTAACATCAGACTGAATATTTTCTTCCGTAGTTTTCTATACCTTTTAGCTCTCGCATATGAGCATGGAATGGGAATTTGAATGAAATTTCTTTGGATGAGCCCGAAGAACAACAAGATTGGATATATACGTAGCAAAAAACGTAAGAGACTGTTGCTAAATGATAACACTCGATCCGATGAGTTTATGACTTCATTTCAACGAATGACTCTTTTGTTTATTCGAACGGATTCGCAAAATCAATCACTTTCTCTCCATTTATCATGCTGTGATTCCCTTTATCTCTTTATGCCCAATCATGATACTGCTCTCAAAAGCTGTCATCGCACATCCATAGATTCCGTTGCGGATTACGTAAAAGTTGGAAAGCGGAAATTTCTTTTAAACGGAACTAAAAATTGAATTTTACTGCTAAAACAAGGAAAGCTGTCAATTTATCGTTTAAAATTTGAAGTGCGTTTAATTTAATTTTAAGTGTATGAGTTCGTTAGAAAATAAATACCATGAGTCAGTATAGATCATCAGATAAAGAACGAAGCGTACCAACTTTTCCATTCCCAAACTTAGGAAGACTTTCTATCATAGGCTAATTCGAAAACATGAAAGTTAGTGGTCAGAAACTCATAAGTGGTACTTATTAAATGTGAGAAATATTAATCGGGACTGTTTTCCTAACATTTCGTCAGTAAAAGAGAGCTCCTGCTACCTTTTCTGTCTGCATTTCTGTAGAGTGTCTTCGACAGAAAAACGATTAGATTGAAATGCTTTTTCACATGTTATTTTGTATCTGTCAACTTTAAAAGATTTATTGAATTGCGATAAATATCATTGCTATTTCAGAATTTGTGTAAATATACTTTTCACATTCCTTACCAAGGTTTTTCTTATTATCAAAAGCCATTATGCAGTATTAGCTCACCGGTTTCTGCTCAATTTCAGCCAAGTTTGCAAAAGCAACTTGATATTATGAGACAAAATGAGAAATAAAGCTCCACCGCCCAACTATTCTGTGGTCGAAATTAATTCAACTAGAACGTATCGTAAATGGTCATTCCATTGGTTCATAATCCTAATGACACATTGTGATAAATAGCAATGGCTTGAACCTGGCGGTTGGGATAAAAGCAACCGAAAAACTTCCATAAACATCGAATTCAGCCAAACATTCCGCTGAGAAAAATTCCTTTCGAAAATTATTTGCATTTTCATTGGTGAAAATCGCCTCTTGGCATACGGAACTTCATGAAACAGAAGGCATTTTTCCTTTTCCTTGGTAAATTCTCAAAGTGATCGATCGAGAGTATCTTCTTCATTCAATACGTGCAGTCACTTTACTCTGAAGGCTATTAAAATTTATCAGGCTATATTTTTTGAATCTATCAGCATAAACCTTCAAATACGTGTTTTTGAAAAGGTATCGTGGTGAAGGATTGCTAAAGAATGTTATTGAGGGATATATTCAAGGGAAAAGACAGAGGGGAGGACAGAAACAAAAGTTATTAGATGACATAAAGGATGGGGCGGATTACCGTGAACTGAAGGAAATGGCGATTAGTGGATTGTTAGGATACATGAACTTACCGAAGGGTAGAAAAATTATGATGAATTTTAACATGATGATATAATTATCATTTAACTGCAGCTTCATTTCAAAGCTTCTGTAGAACCATGCAGCTGTACCAACATTACAAAATTTAAGTATTTAACCAAATTTTTTCCTTCCTATAATATATCTAGTTAATGCTCAGTTGTTGAAGTCATTTCTGTTTTTACCTTTTTATTTACTGATTCTAGCATTAACTTATAAAACTGGCGCTCTAACGGATATTTCAACACTTATAATGACAAAATTCAATGAAACAAATAGCCAAAATATGTGTATTACTGCAAAAGTACTTTAAAACAATTCTATAATTTCAAAATACCAAAAAGGTACATAGTGAGCGGTCACCTTTCTTCGTTGAATTAAAAATCTGTATTTTCAGAAGTTTTCATTTCGAGGAGTTTTTCTATAAAAGCCTTTTAGAGAAAACCTTATTCCTTTTGTAGGAGAGAAGTGTGGGATCTAAAATGGAAGGAAATGAAAGAAGGGTAGCAATTAATGGCCTCGACCATTTAGCCGCAGACATTTAGGGGAACGGTTTGTTGTTAAATGGCTTGATTCCGAAAGGGTAAGAGTAGAGGGTTCTTTGTCCGAAAGCAATCGGAAGAATCCTTTCTAATGGATTGCGGGCCATTTGCACGATTAACTGTCGTCCTGACCTGATGCACTTTCTCTTCTTAGTCAGACGTGCATTGATGCACTTTCTCTTCTTAGCCATACGTGCATTGATGCACTTTCTCTTCATGGACCATCCGAAATTTTTGCCGAATTCTCCCCAATAAGTATATTGAACACTTTTCAAAGGAACACTTAATCCTTGGCAAATTTATCATAAAATGTGAATGCAGCAAAAAACTATTACGTTAGAGTAGAGACTAAAATCAATGAATCAGTATAGTCTTAAAATGTTGAATTTCCAGTGTAGATGATTCGTTAAATTCTCTCTGCTGACTATTGGTAAGTTTCCACGAAATATTTATTGTGACTGATTTTCTCTGGGATGAGTTCTTTTAAGAAACTTGAAGACCCATTCAGGTAGAGAATTGTCGCTCCTTTCTAAGTATTCCATGGGATTCTTCCATCAAAAGAATTCCATTAATTCAGATTCTTTTAACTTCCGTCAGAAAATAAGACCTTTTTTCACTGTGCTTAAATGTTGTACCATAAACATATTGCAGATATTTAATCTAAATAGATTAAAAAACTTCACTTCTATTTTGAATAGACTCTAAGTAATAGGATAAATTGATACCTGAAGATAAACATTTGGTTATGTCATAATCCATCGGCAGGAAAAAATGTTTCATCAGCATTTAAGTTTATGCTCGACAATGGTGTACATAGTGCTGTCTCCGAAAATCACCACATCAATTAATACTAATAATATTTTTTTCCCAAATCATCTTCTCAATTAATTTATTAACGCAACTTTTTGTCTGCGCAACCTTCATAATACTCATAAAGAACTGAGAGATTCGAGAATTAATTTTGAGAGGAAAACACCGTAAAAGTTATTCAAAATTAGAATTAATAAGCATTTCAGACTATTCACAACGTGGGTTTTATTTACCGTGTCCGTTTGAGTTGAGGGCTGTTTCGCTGTAGATTGTTGAATACGTTGAGGTCACATTACCAAAGCATATTAGCGGTGGTTATAAATTTTGGGAGCGCTTAAATGACTTCTTTTTATCACCCACGGATGTAGTTCATTAACATAAAGAGAAACAATATTTTTTTGAGATGTATAACGGAGCTATGTCAATGGTAAACCTATGACCGGTGGCTTTTATTTCAAAACTTTTGAAAAAGTAGGCCTTCTCTAACCATTGAATGCGTATTAGGGTGACAATTCGGAAGAACATGCTACTCAATTCACACTTGTTATTCCTTTATTTATTTCTAGTTGCCATGACTCTAATTAATATGAAGAAGGTCTGTGGTTCACATATTTAAGTATGCAGTAAATATTTGTACGACTTTAAACAAATTCCCTGAGTAAAAGAAATTTAATGCCTTTCATAGATACACAATATTTTCCATTCATCATATGAGCTAACGATTGTTCCTCTTTAAGAATATTTCGGGTTAAGTCGAGAAGTAGTTTAGACATCCATCGCAATGAATCGCTGGATGTGAGTTAGCACGACGGAAAGGAATTAAATTATTCTCCTTTATGTATAAATAGATCCTTAAATAAAACCAGTATTCATCACAGAGGCATTGATTCAGTGTTCTCATCGGATCCAATTACCTCTCCTTCAGAAATGGAGCTTTTTTTCGTTAATCTCTAAAGCAATTCTTCGAAGGAACTCATACGAATATCTTCTGAAAGATTCCATAGAACTTATGAGAAATACAGTAGTTGCGTTGATGTTCTCAAAATATCCCAGAGAATATTCCTTTTTCAATCCGAGAGACCATAAAACAAACGACGAACGAAACTTGGGCATTCCCGTTTTCTTAGAAGGAAAGTCTCTGAAGTTTCCGATCAAACGGGTGTCCGGAAAAAAATTGAAGCATGGTGTAGGTGTCGTTGCGACCAAGACACTGAAAAATATACGCGCTGTAAGTCTCCTCGCCAAAAACCATAAACTTCGGACTGAGGAAGGAATTTCTGCTGCTTTCTCGATGATATTATTAGTTCATAGAGAAAAAATTTATTGCCTCACTCAGCTCGAATTGAAAGGTTCGGATTTCTTTTACGTTCAATAAAGGAGTACTCCAATAACATCAAGAAGCATCGTCACAACCAATGTACCTTTCGCTAGCCAAGCTAGCATCTTCAGGGCACGGGTAGGACTGACAGAAACAGACAGAGATGAAGGTGATTTAAAAAATAAACAAAAGAATTCCGCAGGGTGACGTTCTTTTGTTTTTTTAATCACCTTCATCTCTGTCTGTTCCGGTCAGTCCTACCCGTGCCCTGAAGTACATTGGTTGCTAGCGAAATGTACATTGGTTGTGACGATCTGCTTCTTGATGGTATTGGAGTACTCCCTTATTGAACGTTAAGAAACAAAGTACTTAATTTTTAGTTTCTGCTTCGAGAACCTCCTTTGAGAACTTACTGCTAAGGCTTTCATCGATTTGAAAAAAGTAATCTTGAATGACTAAGTAGATAGCTATGTGAATACTGTATCCTTCCATGCTTGTAACAGTTGTGATCTTAAAATATGCACGTACATGAAAGGATTTTGAAAGGCAGCTAAGCCATCTCCAAATTTTATACCCCGAGGATACATTTTGGTTTTGTGGTTTATCGCCGATAAGCTAATCGATGTGGAAACTCAAGATACGAAGACAAGCACACTTATCCACAATACATCATGACGCTTCCGCGAAATAAAAGTATTGCGGAAAGTACAGTGTGTGCTTCCTTTCGGATTAGCTACATTTTCAATATTAAGTATTTCGAAAGCAATTAATATGAAATTCAGTACATACTGATATAATTTCATACTATGTACATAATAGTTTTCATGTAATATTAATTTTGGGCTGTTCTTTAATACTTACTACGCATGTAGTGTGTGAACCGACAAGTGTTGCATTCGTGAATTAGAAAAGATACAACGAAAGGCGTTTCGCAAAGAATTGCTACGACAAAACACTGAGCGTTACTCAGATAGTTCAGGACGCAGGATGGGAATCTCTAGAAGAGAGAAAATTTAATCAAAGGATGAATTTGGTCAATTATTTCAACGAAAGTAGAATTTTAGTAGATGTTGCAGGTACAATATGCATTCCCTATTACACAGACCGTTCTGATATAGCGGAAAAATCGGAGATGACTCTTGGATGACGGAGTGGGTGGAGCGTTCGATTTCGATGAAAGTGATCCTGGGTTCGATTCCCGGTGGGAGCCAGTATGTGCG
The DNA here is from genome assembly GCA_000376725.2 of Ladona fulva. NCBI lineage: Eukaryota > Metazoa > Arthropoda > Insecta > Odonata > Libellulidae > Ladona > Ladona fulva. Next base: position 729,833 of record KZ308324.1, on the reverse strand, counting down.
AAATGACCTCAGCCGTCCACGTACTTTTAACAATACTACTACTACTGCTGAAATCAGAGAAATGGATTTTAGAACAAGTCTCTTCAACAATTAATTTGTTCTACGAACGTGACTCGAAAGTAATCGATTATGGAAGTGAAGTTATTGTTCATACACCCTCTGCCACACGCCGGGCGTGCAGGTAACTCATGTGTATGTTGATGTACTCTTATGTGAGATCTGAATGGTTTTAACATTGATGTATGTACTTAAGAAAGAAAGTAATATTGTACTGTAGGTATTCTGAATTGTTGCAGAGAGTTATTATCTGTGCCTATATTCGTGTCGTTACACCCGAACTAATGAACGAATTTCAACGCAATTCATAACTAATAAATAATTAAAAATTTTAAACAGAAACTGACCTAGAATTTCAGAGAATAATGTGATGAATATCTACTTTTTAGGGTCGGTTATCATCATCACTGCATCCTTATAGTCAACTGATTAGATTTCTATCCTTTCTACAACAAGAACCATGTGTGATGCACATGAACACTATAAAGTGTTGTTGTTAATATTTTGTGGCATAGATAGTTCTGATGTAATGGTGTTCATAAAAAGGGCAACTCTCAAAGTAACAAGCATCAATGCAACAGAAAAGTGTCGGTAAAACTTTGAGCAATAATCAAGTACAGAATAGCTAGCGGAGGTTTTCTGAGATCTGCTTTTCGTTTTATTCTTTCGACTTTCTATATTTTATATCGAAAAAGTACGTTAAAAAAACAAACGACATGCGAGAAGAAGGTGCCATTCACTTCCTAATCGCGGCTGCTCAAGCGATACTTCCAACGAACCTTGCTTCCAAGTGATCTTATTTTTTAACGATGGAACTCTTTTCTGGCGCTCACTTTTTATGCTTCCCTTTAATCTCTTCTCCGCCGCAACTCGTAGGAAAATTGAGGAAGCAAGTACAGTGCGGTGTAACAGTGCTGCCAACCGTAGTGCGCCAACTTTAATTAGCTTTTGTAAGGTTAGATTGCAGTTCAGGATTTAGGAAATGGGGTAAGAAGGTCAAGTTACAAGATAGTACCTGAGAAGCATAAAACATTGCATGGGGGAGTCGAATGACATTTTAAGAAATAATAAATAATACTAGGGAATGAGGATGAAGCAATGAGAGTATTCATGAATCATCCTAATAACATCTACGGATGTTTCATCTACATTATCCTGAATAAAATACCGAGACAAGGCTTTTAAATTCTTTACGTTTATAGATACCAAAGCAATTAATGTCATGAATTCAAATCAGAAACAAATTTAAACAAAGAATATTTGTGCTTACTGCCATGGTAAAATTTAGGACGAAAATGATGACGCCATGTGTTTTACGGTTGATAATCTAGTTCGAGACAGCTGTAGACAAATAAAATAAAAAATGCCATCCTTGTTATTTTGAGGATTAATTTCACTGTTTCAAAGATCGGATGCTTGCAATTATACCCACATTTCATTAATCCCTATCATCTCTTTCCACTCTGTTTTTCTGTAGTCTCGTTCTCGAAGGCACATTTTATCCTTTGGCTAATAATATTTAAAATCAGTTATACATCAATTAAAAAAGTTTATTTCCATAAACCAACGAAAATGGTGCGCAAATAACCCTCAGGGGCCATGCAAAAAGGCGAATATTGTAACCGATATTTTTTAAATAAACATGGTAAAGTACCTTCATACGAATAAATACTTATTTTTTACCATTAAAATTCAGTGTTCCGTTTCGAAAAAGGAAATAAGTTCCTTGTTTTAATCAGGCAACTCAGGGAAATCAGTTTATATTTTCCGATTCAACTGCCTTCTTCTGTGGGATAAATTTTGTCACAATCCCGAATCGGAACCGACGAAGCAAAGCGAACGGTGACAAAAAAAACTCGCTTGTTAGTTCGATGCCTTAAATATCCGAGCTGTACAACCCAGCAATAGGCAACTTTTCCTTATCATTTTTCTGCGCGAATAACTTTTAAGAGACGTGTGAGACGAAACTGCAGTTAATCCTTATCGAATACCCGCAGCGAGCGTTTTTTCTATTTTACGTAGGTCTTCAGTCACTATTCCTACGGCAATAAAAATTTAAGTCTCATTTTTATCGGGATTTTGTTTCCTCATTCATTCCGGATTACCGATTCCTGAGAATCACCCCCTGTGATTCCCAGAAATCGGTAACCCGGAACTTTCCGTTTGTTCTCCAAACGCGAATTCCATTTGCCGACGTACGGTTTAATAATAATAATAATAAATGCCTTTATTTGGACGAGATTGAGACTAAAAGTCTCCTCTTCCATCTAACCCATTGTTATAATAAATACATTTTTGAATTTGAAGAAATAAGAAAAATGAATGTATGTGTGGAGTGCTTCTAAACCTCTTTACGGAGTGCTTCTAAACCTCTAATTCATTAAAAGCCGGGTTCCATTTTTTTTCACTCTCAAAATTGTTAAATGCTTTTTTTGCTATTCCTGGCCTTGTAAGGATGTAAGCTGAAGTTATTCTTTGTTATGCGGATTCCCGAAATACTAAACACCACTTCATGCGAATAATATGTTGGCTAACTAATAATATATAATTGAGAACCAACTTGTATCGATCTTATTTAGACGACATTACTTTCTACTATATAGCAGTTTTCTTCAGGCCATGATTCCGCGTGCAGATACTTTAGGAGTCAACATCGCTCCGCTAAACTGAAAATAATTTTACACCGTTACATCCATAAAATAATGCATGTAAATCAATACGTTTGGCACAGGGGTGGTGTATGTTTTAACTGATTCATCAAGCGGTAAGGATAAACTGTTCAGAAAAAATCCCAGGGAAGAATGGAATTGAAAAAAGTATGACGGGAGACCCGGGAATCGAACCCGGGTCTCCCGTCAGACTTTTTCAAGTCCATTCTTCCTTGGGATTTTTCCTGAGTGCGCACCATCTTGCGATAAATCACCTTTACCCATTTCCTATGTTCAGGAAAATGTAATACTATCATAATCTATCATATTCGGGACTCGTACAGAATCCATACAATCAGAATAATTATTATTATTAATTCAATTCAACACTTCGTTTGAACATTGAAACGGATTGTGAGGTTAAAAACTGTTAGGTTTATAAAAATCCCGTAAAATTAGGAATACTTCAAAGCATATATACCTTACGATATCAATTATCGATTAATTGATATCTTAAGGTTGATGTGATTTTTGAGGCAATTTCGCTTGAGCAAAGAAAAGTTCTGAGTGTTTACGCATTAGATTTTGGCAAATACATTTTCGAAATATTTCAGCGCAATAATAATGCAGCAAATATTCTGGCTTTGGTAGCTGGGGGTACATTTTGTACCCTTTAATAAGAAGTTAATTCCAATGGAAGTTCATTCTGTGACGTTTTCCTTTTGAGGTCAAATCGATTACTCGTCTTTATCGATGAATTTCTCTGCCCTCCTCCCTTCGAAATTCAAGCCAAAACGAAACACTGCCGTCGTTTAATCGAAGCGGAAGTCTTGAATTTCACCAGTTCGTTGTTGGGAGCGTCCTCTGCCCTTAATCAAGTATATCAATCTGCTGCTGGCCAAGGTAACCCCTGAACTCTTCCAAAATAAGCTGCACTTCGATAAACACGATTTATATATCGATTAATTAGATTATTGATACGTCTATTTTTCTCTGTAGAGAATTTGGTCTACGCGGATGAAATATGCGTCACATTAGGTGTTCCACAAGGAAATGTCACAAGGCAGGGATTTTATTTCTAATACGCTATGAAAACCTACTTAATTGATTCGTTGGTAAAGAGGAAGGTGACTCTCTTACACAGGGATCAATCGTCACAAGATGATATTGGTAAATTACAGACGATCAAGAAAATTACATATGGCATGTATTAAGTTGGTACTGGGATTAAAAGCTTTATTTTAAGATGAACAAGTCTGACAGATAAGCGTAGCTCTCGATTTCCAATCCACTAACAGAATTATTTGTTTGTAGATTGCAGGGAACCCTTTTATTGCGTTATAATTCAGAGATTCACTGAAAATATTCTAAAACTTTCCTCGTGTTATCATTTAGAACTGGCCGACGGAAACGCTTCTAAGGCGGGTTTTGATTTTTGATTGTGTTTATGAGACATTTTTTGATTCATTTACCAAGAATAGCAAATCTTGCAGCATTTTACTTTAACATTCGAAGGTTTACATTACATAGTTACTCTTACTTGTAAATTTTTACCCTTTAAATAACCACAAAGCATGTTTGGTTTTTATTAACACTTGCCACTTCTCCGTCGAGTCATTCCAAGTTTTCATTTCCCGATTTAAAGAAAGAAAATCTCTAAAATTCTACTTAACTTTAGTGTTTTGAATTGATAGAAATTGAAATTTCTTCAACAAGCGATATTTAAAATTATTTTTCTTTTAATTCAACTAGTAAGAATATGAATCTCTATGACCCGGTCGGACTGATGAAATCTGTTCATCTCTCGACTTTTTATAGAAAACATGTTTTTCCTTCCCTTTCTCCTTTGCATCAAAGTCAGTGTTAATCAAAATTTTCACTTTCCATGGCCACTTCGGGCTTTTGTATGCAGGTTTGAAGCGATTGTACGTTCATTTTCTCTGTAAATAACTTTCGGGTTTTATACGTGTCGTCAAATGGGAATGATCCAATCTCTTCGGACAACGCACCAATGGAATGGTTTCGAACGATTGTTGATGTATGGAAACATTTATTACGAGATTTACGAGTCGAATAAGGATATCGATTCATTAATATGCACTTATTTTACGTTTACATGACTCACAAATTAAATCTTCGAATGAGATCATTTGCTTAAAATACTCAGAAAGTTTCGGCATGATATTATAGATAAACCCGTTTGTTTCCAGTAAAAAGAAAGCAAATATAAGTCATTCGAGAGAAAGGCATTAAAAGAACTTCATTATAGTTCAGGTGAACAGAATTAATAGCAACTGGGATATTTACAGCACGTAGGAAAAGCTTATAATTTGTTATCTCGCACAGCAAAAAATCTTTTTTAAACAGCTAAAAAGTGTTACTGAAGCCTTCAAATTACAGAATACATCATCAACATCAACCATCAAGCTTTAAATCAAAATGTAAAGCTATTTGAGTGCTGAAAAATGATCTATTGTAAATAACTTTTTAATAATAAATCTGTGAAGTATGCATTGCGAATATACGATAACGATAAACGAAAGAGGAAACTCGAACACTTGACGCTTATACCCCCTGCCACACGCCGAAAGGCTGCTTGCAGGGCATTTATGCAGATGAAGAAGAAGATTTCATTCAAAAAGAAGTTCCTCTCCGAAGTTGGGCTCGAATTTTGTTTTGCTTTTATCTCCAGAGTATGCTTGTTCGACCTTCATTAAAAATAATGCCAAATTCCTCGACGTTAAAGGTCAAATACGATTTTTTTCCTTAGGAACTTAATTTGCGAAATGAATCCATTGGGTCGAAAAAGATTCGAGTTGATGCCCAATCCAATGGCAGCTAATGGAAGTCGTTAAAATCCTGCTTTTTTAAATCTGTGCTTCGACTCTTCCCATCTGATCTCCCTTTCTCTTTCCGTCACGTGACATTGACTCCCCAAACACCTGTCCCCTCCTTGGTTTAAGACAGCCCATCCAACATCCATTGCCCAGAAAATACCTTTAGAGTTACCTATTTTTTGCGTGTCAAAATGTCGATTGGTTCCACATTCTGCAGATAGGAGTCGCCACCTTTCACGCTCTTTGATGTGAAAGCAAAAGGGATTCAGTGTTCGGCCTCACGTGTTGAAGGGTGACCGCGCAACAGAGAATGCCCAATCTCGTGAGACTGGGTGATTATAAAATGCCATTCATTCATCGGAAGTGCGTTTTCTTGTTGCCTAAAGCCGGGTTCGTGTTTCTCTTTCGCCTTAGAATTACTTAATTTCACTGACGAAATTTTTCTCAGCTTTCAGCTGGAAAACTTATGCATAACTTAACCTCGATTTTAGCCAAGATTTATTTATATATTCATAATACCATATACTATAATGTTGGTCATCTTATAGTGAAAAATAAGACATTATAAATGTGGATATAAAGCGGGAGAAATGAAAAAATGCGAATTTTTAGTAGATTTTTGTCTTTCATGTTTTGATACATTCACACCACAGACTCATACTCATTGCTCTCCTATATGGTCCATCTCTCCCGAATTTCTACTCTCAATCGAGTCTTAAATTTCTTTTTAAATATAATTTGTTTTCGAGTGCCGTCTTATAGGAATATGTCAAAAACTCATCTTCTTAATCACTTCAATCTTATTTCTATTAAAACCTCTCGAACTTTCTTCGACATTACCTTCCTATATAACATAATCTCCAAAAGGTCGATTCCCCATTCTCTTTTTTCCCTTTCCTTCAAGAACAACTCGCCTCTCTGATACCTTCTCTTTGAATACTCCACGTCTGGCAATGATAAAATTGTCATTCTACTTTTGAATACCTTCAATTTTTAACTTTTTTTCTTCTAATAAAAACTTTGATCCATTTTATTTAACTCTTAAATCAATCCTAAATAAGAGACTGATTTAGGAAAACTGTAATTCTGATCTCTGTAATTTTGTTTCATTATTCATATTACTGTTTAATTTATAGACCATTTTTATGACTTTTATTGTTGATCTTCAACTATAACTGGCCTTGTACTGAATGTTAATATATTAATAAATATATAAATAAATGATTGGTCGATAGGTTTTTGGCCTCCTCTTCATTGGACCAAGAGAATGAGCAATGCTTATTGTTTTACGGAAGAATGAATACTAACCTCAATGGTTCTCGATTTCATCATCACAGGCGTATTAATCACTCATTTTTCAATAATTTTGGCCAAAGTATTTCCTAGTAATCTGACAAAAGGATTGGCGTCAATGACCCTCGTCTTCTAACAGACTAGGGGGGCTCTCTGGTAACCAAGTGGTGCCGTTACAGCGCACTCAACTGCTTATCATTGGCCCAATAACGCCTTATTGTGAACCACTTCCTATAGGTCCTCTGCGTTTTCATACCAGAAATTATCTCCCATGAGACTATTTTATAAAATACCAAATAAAATACCTAATGGCAGTCGGTGAGGATTTCTTCGAAGGCTCTCTTTGGGTGTGCAAGATGATACGTCGCCTGCTCGATAAGACAAACACTAAAATTGACAAGAGGAGGAGTGAAAATGTGTCTGTTGCTAGAGATAAGAAATACTCGGAAAATTCTTTCCATAACATGTCGATTTTTGACGAGAATCCTTCTTCGCATTTTATGATCCTTCTTTGCACTACATCAATGTTATCAGTGAATTCAGAGAGCGCGAGAGATCCAATGTTATTAACACAATAACACTGAATATAAACCTTCTCATTTATGAAGGTCGTTCAATAACTCCTTAGAAAAAGATAGAAAAACAAATTATTTTGTGTACATTTTCTTTTCAACATAATCTCCTAACTCTATACACTTTTCCAAGCGTTTTTTAAATGTTTTAAAGCCGTACAAAAAGTAGGATTTCGGAAGGTCCTTAAAATAGGCATCAGTTTGGGCGATGACCTCCACGTTCGATGTGAATTTTAGTGTCCCGTGCCTCTGTGGCCCGTTGTCTGCCGAGCCATTTGGGAGTGCACAGTTTTATAAGCAATGTATAAGTATGAAAGAAAAGTTCTCTGGATTCAATGTACCTTTCCACGAATTTTATTATTCTTTTTCAGCTGCATTACACATCCCTTCAGATGAAACTGTATAAATATCCACGAAATACCTGATATAGACCTACAAATCCGTAAAGGAATTTCAAATTTGTGCCCTGAAGGCATCACTAAGGAGGAAAATGATTAGACACACCGCTTTTCAGTTTATTTGCTGTCGACGTAGGTCTCGGTTATCTGTTACAGAGCTGTGATAGCCATGAATTCTTATGGAAATTTCTCCTGAAAAATATAAAAACACCTAAAGCTCTACATATGTGCTATAGTTGCCATTTGGAAACGAAACGTGAGAACCAATGGAGAGTATAAAATTGGCTTACGGATGACATCCACGAAAGAGAAGTTCTGTGTTTTTTTACGATAGAATATAAAATAAGGGACATTTTTATATCTGTCGATTCTTTACGGAAGTAAGTGAGAAACAATAATGTTCCATGGGTATATTCAACACGTTTTACTTTTGTTCGGCTTGGGAATTGCCAGAGAAATGTCTTACCAGCGTATTTTGAACCAGTGAACATGTGGAGTGTGTGATTGAAGTGATGAGCAGAGAAGTGACTGAGGCTGCAATTCACAAATATCACAATTTGTTGAGCATTTGTTAAACAGGAACCATTATTCGGATTTTTAATCCTTCATTCCTGTCCTAATGTAAATTGCATACGCTAGAATAATTCCATATATACTCCACAATTCTGTAACCAGTGAATTCCATTTTCAACGAAAATCCTCCTAATCTTTTAACTTGCTCTTTCGTTCCCCCCCCCCTCCGCTTAGTTAAATAACGAGTCACAATTAATGCAAGTTGTCTTCCTTACTTTGTAACCTTCTCTTCGTGTCTGGACAGTTGAACGCCTGCGAAAATTGAGCGCCTCTCACAACTAAACATAATGCAAGACAAGGATTAAGATAAGGCGAATAAAATAGCAAGGAAGAGTCGTGCGGCTGAAAACCGTTACTTAACGTAAAACTATAGTATAATAACTTCTGGCAATCTGACGAATAGCATAATTTGTCAAATACTGTTATAGTCAGATATCTCTTCGTTTAACTACTGAAAGCGGCAGCATTTCGTTTAAAATTTATCGCCAGTATTTCTGTTTACCCTTAAATATATATTTCTTAATTTTTTTTCCTTAAATTTAAAGACCCATAAATCACATTTCATAGTATTTTAAACATTATAATTATATAAGAACGCTGTATATATTAAACAACATTTATATTAACACAGTTATAGACAAATTGAACGCTGTGACAATTGAGCGCGACTCAATACTTAAAGTAAGACTATATTATGTGAATTTACGACAATATAACGAATAGGATAATTGGTCGAATACTCAAATTGGTGATAAATACATATTTAATGCCAATGACCCCGTGTTTTTTCTTTCAGTTTTTGTATAGGTAATTTAAAAGTTTAATATCGCTCGTCTATTCATTAACATGATTCCCCAATCCAATTTATTCTCAATGACAAAGCACTATTTTGGGTTATCCAAAGCTTACCGAGACAGACATATTTAATAATCAATAATAAATAACTTTAATTCGGATTGAATAAAAATGTTTTCACGATGCTACTCAGAACTCGTCGAAAAATATCTGAAAAAATGTGGCATTAAGTCATGTTTTAATAAGAGTCATTTTCATTCATTCCCTGTAGCTGGTTTTATCACATCAGCCTTTACTTGCTACTCCTTTACAACTTTAGGAGTTCGTTAACTATATAAGCATTTTTGGTCATCTTTGAATTTCATAATATAAAATGCAAATTATTCAAGGCTTCACTAGGCATATTCAGAGGCGAACATGCATAATTGCCACTCGGAGGTATCAATGCATTGGAGACATTACGAGCAGGCGAAACCAATTTAATTCCTAAATTCTCAAAAAATATTTACTGTGCCGGAGCACTAGAGAGCGGTGATACTAAGCGGCATTCATTACAATTCGCCATAAACTGTTGAATATGAGAATTGGAGGTCTAGAATACACGAGTGAGATTGTTTATCGAATCAATTCGCGACGAATCATTCCACACTCTCATCACCACATAACAACGACCATCCAGAGATTCCACTCCTCGTACTCGCGTATCAGTTTATTGCTTCCGCTCTACCCTTCCCATTGTTATTACATGAACTAGATCTCTGATTGATTGCGTTGGCAACTATCACATAGGTCCTTTGCGATGGTTTTCTCTAGCGAGGTGCTATTTGATTTTACCATTTATATTTTCCTCGAGTATTTTTCTGGAAATCCTGTCCACGAAGAAGCTTAAACCAAAGAGGTAATTCCAATCTCATTTTTTCATGGCTTTTTTGAGTGTTTCAAAAATTTAATATTACTTTCCTTTGAGGAGAATTTGCTCATAATTTTGAGAATTAATTTCTATTCTGAAACATAAATACGCGGCAAATATCAACATTGGTATGTTTATATTATTTTGGTATTATTGGTATTCGACTAGATTCTGAAAGGTAACTTAATAAACATTGAAAGTGAACATCATTTTAAACAAACCTTACGTAAAATAGAAAGGGATTCTCATTCATTTTTAATTACATTTAACAGCTTTAAATCAATTGCCCAAAATATATAAAAATTCTGCAGTTAAAGAAAACAATCCAAACGAATGTAAAATACTATAGTCAGTAATTTTTTTTTCTAAATAGTAATTGAGTTTCTGCAAAAAGCCAGGTGGCGAATTGAGAACTTTAAAGATTCGTTTTGACTAATAAAATGGGAAAATACTAGTCTAAATCATGTGTAAGAGTTACCAAAATTTATTTGCGAGAAAATATAATTATATCATTGAGATACTTTTTATTAGATGCTTCGGAAATATATAAAAATATTATTTTTTCAGAAAATTCGTCATTAGTTAACGATACCCAGTTTAGATTTTATAGAACCATTGCTATACCGACACCTGCGGAAGCGAAGCATGGACAATGACAAAGAAAGAAGAATACAAGGCGAAGAAATGAGATTCTTAAGGAAAGTGAAAGATTGTAGATTGACAGATCTAAGAAACGAAGGCATAAGAACTGACCTAAATTTTTCTATCTAAATGATAAAATAAAAGAAAGTAGAGGCAAATGGAAAGAGACTGGAAATAGAATGGACAAAGAAAAATTAACATTACGGGTCCTAAACTATAAATGCACAGGAAAACGAAGTTTGGAAGACATAGAAAAGATGGATACCGGATTAGGCAGATAAATGCCTAGCACTTGAAGTGAAGAAGAAGACGAGACTTAGCTCATGAATATTCGAAATAGTGGTTCTGCAAATAAAACTCAACAAATATTACGTATAAGAAGACATCATTTAATAGTTTCAACTATTCCACTTTTTTATTTAATGTGAGCATAGTCTAAAAACATAGGACATGCATAAAATGCCTAATCAATATAACAGTGACCTTTCAAATTCACTACTCGACTATCCTTTTCCTTCTAAAGCCAACCGCTATTCAAATTGCCATTCCCTTCTTGACCGTAAAAGTATGATGGAGCATTCCGCTGTCTTTGGAAAAGTCAATATTAGAGAACAGAATTGCTACGATTTTGATTTAATTCTTAATCTGGGATCAATCCAGCCATTTCTCTCAGGACGAGAGTTTATGATCTTGTTTTCGTCGAATGGATTGCGAGAAATTTCATATCGTTCGATATCCGATCGTAAAATCATAAAGCTGCGATGGAATGAACCACTCCTAGGAACTTAGATTCATACATGAGACGGATGATATTTCAATTCTATGGTTATTTCGAAATTTTCATCTTTCATTTGTAGTTTGAAAGTTACTCCGAATTTTCGTGTGTGCACGCTGTCACCCCATTCGGGTTTCGAACAATTCGAAAATTTTCTCTTAACTAAACTTTCTAGTATAGTAGTATTTTTAAATGTGCTTCGACAGCTTAGGTCATTTCGCACACAGGTCCCCACCGGGGATCGAACCCGGGACCGCTTTCACCGAAGTCGAACGCGTTGCCCACTTGGCTATCCGGGTGGCCAACTTAAATTTCTTTTGCTTTAAGTCGTTGCTGAGAGTATTCAGGTAGCGTTAAAAAGAGTGAATGAAGTGATAAATAAAACTACTCGATTAACAAGTATGTACATACCTTAGTTCCCATAGCCTAGCAAATTTCTACGTGTTTTAGGTAGAAAATCTATGAATCATAGGCCGCAAGTGGTCTACTCTAGCCTTCATTGCGTCCTTCTCTTCTTCAAAATGTCTTAGATACGTATCTCATTTTCTTTCTACTTTATGACGTCATATGAAATAGATATTCTACAAATTAAACGACATTCTAGTTAATGCAAGTTTAGGTGATGGACTTTTTGAGCGTGAGCTATATCTGCAGTCTAATGGTCACGCAATTGGTTTCATAACTCATGGTGGAAAAAGGCCGTCCCTACTTTAGCTTTCAGGTACAAATGCCTTTAAACTATATCATAGCTCTGAAGCATAATGCATCTTGTTGATTACTTGAAATGACGAGGCACATTCCTAGACTTAATCCAAAACTATTCCTACAATTTTACAGTATCTCCTGATTAACAATGTTCTCAATTAATAATGATCTTCAGTATTTTTGATTAGAAATATACTTTTTTATTTGAAAATAGTATGGTAGTATACCACTATCTTAAGGAGATTTTAACGCAGATTTCAGTCGCCTTCATTCACATAGAGATATAAGGCAAGTCGGTTCTTTTACGTTGATACCCAAAGAAATTCAATGGTATGTCAATGCTCTCTATATGTAAATGTACGATCGCGTAGCAAAAAGATGAATATGATAGATAGAAGATACGAACGACGATAGAAGGCGACGACGGATATAAATATCAAATGAAAAAGGGACCAATTTCAGCTCAGATTTCGGGGAAAAGAAGTTTTTGAAAGAATACAGAGAAAAGCTTTGATTTTTATGGCTATATATCTAATTCAGAGTTTATGGAAAGAAGATTCGCAACCTAAAGCTACGCAAAAGCAATGAAAAAAAGCCCTAATAATTCAGTAAGTCTTCGTATAGTCGTGGAAACAATATTATTATCTTTATAAAGGTTATGTTGTACATGTACTGGAATTGGCCAGAAGTCATTACGTTTTCTTTTGGCATTTGCTCTAATATTTCTCTTTTTGAAAAAATATTAGGTTAGCGTCAATTGGTAGAAATATAAATGGACAACTAAACATATAAAGGTGATAAAAAAACTCATTAGAACAAAAATTGTTACCAATCCACTATTCGTCCACAGCTAGAATGTTGGCGAAACTGTCGCCTTTTGAAACAGATTATGATAACCGAAAGGAAGAACAACGGATCAACGAGACGAAAATCTGCAGAGAAATCTTGGTCTAAACTCGGGAGAACATTATTAGAATATTAAAACGTTGTACATCATTCCACAGAATAACACAATACATCACCAGTGTGGATGTATTCAGGTAAACTCCAGAACACCAGAATACGTCTGAGGTGAGTACATCGAGAAAATGGTGTCTTAATTTCTTAAATTAGAGGAATGTAGCAATATTCGGAAGCTTACATTCTACGCGACGTAAAAACAGTTAAAATTTAGAATTAATGAATTTATGCAATGAATGGTTTCCATAGTAAGTGTACGTAGCCCATTTTGAAATCCTTGGTTTTGTCATGTATGCATTACGGTGAAGTTGAAGATTTCGATTTTCGTGATCAATCAATTTTGAAAATCGTTTTCTGATTCCTCTGCTATCATATAAATTGTGGAAAACGACAATATCTTGAAATGATGTTCAAATGCTGCAATTTTTGTGATTAGCATAATGAATGTATTTATGAGGAAGGATTTGACATAAATTATGAGATTAACGAAAGAACCGTCCATATTTCGCGCTTTCGACTATCGGTTTCGCCGAGGAAGAAATTTTATCGAACTCGAATAATGTAAACGGATATGGTGATATTGACAGCTCTTTAGCATTGAACAAATTGCAGTTAATGTTTAATTTTTAAGTTAGGGTAACCTATAAAACATATTCCGACGTTTTTCTCATTTAGAAAAGTATTCTTTATTATTTATCGTTGAATTTGCTCAAAAAAGGGAGAGCTATGGTGAGGCAACCGACTCCCTCCCGAATCTAATCAAAGCAAATACTGCGATACCTTTGAAGTTAACCCAGCGATCGAAGAAAGAAGGNTATCTTAACTTTGCCAACATTCTATAATCGCACAATGTCATAAAATCATATCAAATGCTAATTTTGAGAAAACTTAATAAAAATAAATTATATAACAGCTGAAGTGAAATAAAGATGATTCGTTATGAAAATTGCATCAAAGCAATAATAACTTCATTTTAAGGTATATTTTTTTTCATATGATTAGGTGAGGGTTCGAGTTGGTTAAAATTTAATTTTCACGAATCAATAGCGAGACTATTTTCTTAAAATACAGTCAATCAATCAATTAAAACAGATCAATCGTACATCGCACAGTATCTTAACTAAAATTCTACATGAAATCATAAATTGCTAACGAAGATTTACAGTTGTGATGTGTATCATTTAGGCCAAGTTTGGCCACGTTCCGCGAGCCAGAATACGGAGCCAACTGGAATTCTAAGGATTATCATTCCAAAAATTATAAGTATACATCGATATCAAGAAATTTGCATCTATAGATGAAAAGTTGTAATTTATCATCATATCAAATCGACTGTACATCTACGGCAAAAAAAGAAATCATCAAGAATCTGGAGGTAACTTGCCAAAGAGAAGCTCAGAACAGAGAGAATTGGAGAGCTCTTATCGGAAAAGAGAACTCCAAAGCCACAAAACAAGGTAAAATAAAGGGGACTTACCTCGGAGTGGTTCCGCTGCTTCCTTTGGTGGGTCCAACGTTACAGGGGAAACCACAATATCCAGAACACTACTAGATACAGTAGATACATATTTCGGTACGACAGCGCTGCTGAAATTTCAGTCCAACAGTGCTATTGAAGATGGAAACTTGGTTTCCGAAATACGTATTAGTTTTCTGGATACCGTGGTTTCCCCTGCAACGTTAGAAAGGCAGCAGCGGAACCGCCCCGAGGTAAGTTCCCCTTTATTTTACATTGGTGTTTACGGCTTTGGAGTTCCGATAATTTACTAACAGCCGTATCTCCTTTCTTTTCTTACTTTTGGGAAGCTCTCGGGGAGGCCTACATTCGACGTCGGATTGAAAATAGTTGATGATGAATGTTTGTGTGCGTGTGCATTTGTTTGTTTTATGCGTGACATACGATATTAAAATCTTTTTATGTCTTTCTATGATCAGTTGCTATGTATTTCTTTCCAACCTTCAGTTTGTGTCAATCGTTCATATTTTCCACATATACTTCTGAAAGCGAACTGTAAGAGTGATTAAAAAATTAAGAAAATAAATGTGCTTTTCCTCGAGTACTTAGTTATTTTCGCGCCTCATTTGTTACATTGTTTATGAAATATTTTCTCTGAATACTTCGCGTCGCATTAGACATTGCAATATAGTCATTACTAACCTTAACAGTATTAAATACCCCTTTGAGAACCAAATTCAATGCATATTTTTTTCCTCCTCTCCCTGACTATTTATTGTTGTATCGACTTGGTATTCCTGAGAGCCCAGGAAGTCAATTAGCGACTATTTATCAATATTTCTCTTTATTTATCAATCTTTATTTCCCCGTTAAGAATCGACGGACACTCAAGCTATTTAACTTATAAACATGCTTGCTTTGCTTCTACCCGATCTAGCCGTTTGAATAAAAATTTCACGCGAAATTACTACATTCTTTTTACTCATTGTGATATTTTTGCTTTTGCGAAATCTTCAATTTACTATTGTAATGAATAAAGTTCTAATTTTGTACACGATGCATTTAAGAAAATTATTATACATGTAACTTTTGGAATGAAATGATCTGCAAAAATTGGCCACTATTCGAGAAAGATCGATTTTAACTAATTTACGTAAAATTTCGTACGTTGCAAATAGGTATGAATCATCATCATCATCTTCCTTTCAAGGATTAGGCATTCTGCCTGTTCCGACTTCACCAACGTAGCCTTGGTCGTCCTATGCTTCTTTTCCCTGATGGCTTATATTCTAAAACCTTTCTAGGAATCCTTTCTAGAGGCATACGATTAACATGCTCTTTCAGTCTTTCTTTATAATTTGTTGCTACCTCTGTCACTGGCTGTACTCTTAGTTCTACTCTAATTTCATCGTTCTTTATGTGGTCCAGACGTGTACAGCCTTTTACAGATCTAAGAAATTTCATTTCTGATGTTTCTATCTGTCTATAGTCTTTTTTTCTAGGAGCCCAAGCTTCTGATCCATAAAGCAATGTGGGGACAGCCATTACTTTGTAAAATTTTATTTGTGTTTCTTTGGCAGTTTTTCCTTTCAGAGTTCTCCT
>KZ308324.1:621639-712908 GCA_000376725.2 Ladona fulva | reverse complement strand
ACATCTCTTTCTGTTTTGTTCAGATGTTTTAACATTTTATAAGCAAATTCTTGTCTGCCATAGACATCGTTTTCAATATTACTTATGGATGTATCCCATGCTGTCATTTGCGCTTGCCTTACGATTGATTTCGTCCTGTTTCTAATTATATGGTAAGTTTGTTTTGCTTCTTCAGATTTCTTTGGTAGGTACTCCTTGTATGCTCTGTCTTTCTGTTCAATGGCTTCTTTTATTTCTTCATTCCAGATTCTTAAGCCTCTTTTTCGTTTGTTTTTTGTTTTCATGCCTATTACTTCATTTCCAATTTGTTTTGTGGCATTTGCAATGTTTTTCCATTCTTCATTATTATTAGCACTTGAAGGTGTTCTATGGAGTAATTGTGTTAGTCTCTTTTGATATAAGTTTCGGATACTTTCTTCTTGTAATAAATGTACCTTGTAGACTTTGTCCTCCTTTGGGTATTCTTGAATTTTGGGTGATTTTTTCCATCTTGACCCCATCTGAATCTTACACTTAACTAAATGATGATCAGTGTTGATGTTTCTATAGGTATGAATAATCCTGTAAAAGAGGAAGGTAGATTTATAATATAGTAATCTATTTATTAATTTGTGATGTTTGATTAAGGCCTATCTTAACTTTGCCAACATTCTATAATCGCAAAATGTCATAAAATCATATCAAATGCTAATTTTGAGAAAACTCAGATATAAAAAGATAAGAAAAGTAACAAACGAGGTAAAATCAAAAACACGGAATGATGCGGATTTGCAAAAAATCGTCCTCTGAGGATATGAGTCATCAAATTTAGAAATAAAATTGAATAAGAGGGGAATAATGTTGAATTTAATAAAGGGAGGGATGTCGCTTGGGGTGGTTGGTGAGGTCAGTGGCCACTGAATGTGGCGCCTCAGGGGCGAGGTGCTGCCGTCAATCGATGAAATCCTCTCGGAGAACTCCCTCCCTCATTCTATTTCGCTCATTACTACCTCACTTCTATGAACTCGTTTATCATTTCCTTGAAACTGTTTATGCAAAGAATGTGCGTCTCCTAAAAAAAACACGTCCAAAGTATAAAATTTGCCGGGTTTCAAATTGTCGTCACATAGGAAAGAGTCGGCTAAACTGACTTTGGCGACACTATAAATTGAAATTCCCCATCAAGGATTTCACTACAGAGTCGATTGCCTCTTCCCAGTTCGGGTTTCAAGTGCCGTGAAAAAATTATGCTTTCAGTATCACCTCTCTACATTCAATTTAGCACACTCGTTTCATTCACAGTCGTAAATTTATAGTTCTGAGAGAAACGATACATTGGATACAAAACAACATTCGCATTTTCCGGTTCATTCGATTCCAGAATTATGTTTTAATGAAAAATATTTTGATACATGAATGTAGGATTGTATTTACGAATAACGTATAGTAATTTACGTATTGTACGAATGTACTAGTAGAAACAGGCGGTTTCCTGTGTTCTATAACTTGATTAATCAAACTTCTCCCGAACAATAGCTATTATATCAGAGTGGAAGTTAACCTATTCATTTACATCTAAATCTAATTAAACTCATAACGAGTGTAGGATATACAAAGTTAATCCTTAAGTGAATATGTAACTTTTTCTCTGGTTAGCTGGCTTCCGCATATCATTGCCAGCAAAGGGAATTTCTTAGAGTCACGAAGGAGTTAATACAAAATACAAAATTATCGTCTTTCTCCGTGAGAATAAGCATGAACAAAACGCACGATAGTACAAAGGATGAACAGACGATAACAGCATTTTGCTGTCTTTAACGCGAAGAGAACAAAACAACAAGTTTCCTTTCATTTTATTTCCTCAGCTATGAAACTAAACCAAGATATTCTTAAATTCGATCTTTACTCTTGTTAGCAACCGTTGTAGAAAATTCAAACTTTTATATCAATTGACAGAATAACTATGGTTTTCGTTCTCGAGGGGCAACTTTTCGAGATACCTTTCATCAAAAATTCTTTCGTAAGTTTTGGTAACTTTTAAATTTGGTTAATACGACGGAAGTCAACAGTGACGAAGCCTTTCCGTTTCACTTATTTATCGAAAACTACGGCAGTATTTTCTGATCTGTTACGTGAATCAATGTAGGGGAGCATAATTTGCTCAAATCAAAACATTTTCGTTGATGCTGTTGTTTGCATCCTAGTTACCAGGAATTAAAATTTCGTTGCGCTTTGTTCGGTGAACAAAATTCATATTAGAAAGAGATGGTTTCAACATGTCTCCGATCCCTAAGATTTCCATGGGGTTTTAATCAACATTTATAAATATATATATACCTTTCGGAGTGTGGCAGGTGGTACATGCACCGGTCAGGCTGTTTCCTTAGTGACTGATTAATTTAACAAGTCATACACGGAAAATAAACAAACACTGTAATTTATTCAAGAAATATGCCATGAACGACCGGTATTTTGCAGCGCAACGTCATCACTTGATAAATGTATTTTCTTTTTCTTCATCTTATGTTACCAATTAGTGATTTCTTACTAGATCGCCAAAGATCAGATAAAAACCAAAAAGAGAGTGGGAAGAGATTATTTTTGACAGTTTTAAACGTGAAAAAAGAGCCTTTGGGAATTAAAACTGATCCACCTCTTCGACGTTAATTTATCCTAAAAGAGAAATCCTCATTAAGAAGACGGAAATCATTCTCACATTTCGGTGCCATTTTCACCGCCTTTAGCAGTAGGCGGAGTTCTAAAAGAAAAAAAAAATCTTTTTAAAGGAGTTCTCGATATGCGTCTCTATCTTGTCAATTATCTGATGGAATCGTCTTTTGCGAAGGTGCAAATTGGCTCCGATGGAAAGAGATATTGAGGAAGTCTCAAAATCGAAAACCCGATAGTCCTTTAACTCGAGAGGCAATCACTGGAGTATTTCGATCAGATGGAAATTCGACGAAGTTTATAGAAGAGATATGCCGGAAATTAAAGGAATAAGGTGATACTCCATGGAATGCCTTCCTTGGGTGTGGCTCCTGATGAATTAATTTTTCTCACCTCGTACAATTACTCCTTATTAATCTGTCACGAAACATGATTTTCGGCTAAATTATGGGGTTATGTTTTTCTAAAGGTCTCCTGTAATTTCCTTCCGCATAGTAATTTGAGTTTGGATTCTGTGAACGTTATTTCTGCATTTTATTCTGAAAGCTTAAGAAATAATTTATTATTCCTGCGTTTTATTTCTCTTGGGTGAGAATGTTTTTTATTAATTTCTACACAGAAATAAAGAAATAGAACTATAAATAAATCCCGATTCTATTCTGTAATAAGTGATAAATTTATTTAAGTCGTAAAAGAAAAGTCAACCTTCATCAACATTTTGATGCTTATGAAACGTCCGTTTCGTAGTACTCAATATTCATGTTTGATTTAGATCTTTACCCTTCAAGCCGCCAGTAGCGTATGGCAGGGGGTGTATTAACACATCACCTAATCTACCCTATTATAATCTATGATGCTATGCGGCGAGAACGACCAGAAGTAACTATCCGTTTTAGCTATTATTTCCTTGTAACGCTTGGTCGTCGCCTCTCGAAGATCACGCTCGCTGTTCATTGGAATTACAATACCCTTTACTTCACCTAAAAATTCTGAACCGATGAATTTTTTGAAAAGCTTTCGTCCGTAATCAGATGTTATCTTCGACCAAATAGTGAAAATGGCTGAAAGAAGAGAAAATTGGAACACGGCTGTTAATGAATTAGAAGTTTAAAAACAATTCGTAAGACTCATTGTGATACCCTTGAAAATGGAAGCTTTATTTCCGAAATGCGCTAAGGAATTTTTCCAGAAACCGGTAATACGGAGCTTCCCGTTTGTCGCTAAACGCGAGTACCGCCTGCCGACATATGGCTCACGGAGTGTAAGTAAAACTCTAAGAAAACCTGACATTCTCCAACCGGCTGTAGGACTGCCTCGTGAACTGTTGTCCTTAACCCCCCAATCACAAATACAATTTATCAAGATGAGCTTCTGTAATGGGAATTTATCTGGGCCTAAAAGCACTATCCGGATGTCCGGGAGATGGTGGTATTACAGAAGTCCATCATATGAAGAAAAGAACTACTAGCCTACACTTCGCAACCTACAACTGCCGCAGTCTGGGGAGTAAAGATCGACTGCGGGAAGTACTGAAGGAAGCAAAGAAGATAAAATGGGATGTAATCGGACCAAGCAAAGTCAAAAGATATGACAACTATCAAGGGCGGCACATGTTTTATTACAAGGATACGAAATATGGAAGAATTAGAGTCGGATTCCTGGTTAACAAGAAATGAAAACATAATGTGGAGAAAATAGTGTATCTGACAGAATATGCAATCTCAAACTCAAAACAAATTAGCGTTACTCTGTTCAGATAATTCTACCGACTAAGCTTACGTACCAACACCAGCAAGTTGTAGCAACAGCAAGATGATATTGAAAAATTCTACCAGACTTTAGGCACTGAACAAGAAAAGGAGGCCCAGTAATGCAAAGTCATTATGGGCGATATTAACGCTCCTGTTGGTCAGTGGGAAACTGATGACTCTAATGCAGGACCATATGGATTGGGCCATAAAAATGAACGAGGTCAACGTCCGGTAGAGTTTGCAAAATGCACCAATATGTACAAGGCGAATACATACTGTTAAGAAGAATCTTAATAGAAAATGGACATGGAGAGGACCCAACGAATTAAAACATGAGGTAGACTGCATACTGATAAATTCTATATAGTCACAAAGGCAAATGATGATACTTAGCTTTTATTAGCTACATATTATCTATATAGTAGTGATATTTCATCTATAGAAGATATCCTCTAAGCAGCTGAAATGTTAAAAGGGCAAACTATTGCTATTATTCCCGAATTTCACCCGGGATACGTGATTATCGCTAACCTGACGGGATGCTAACATGAGGTGAATGTACAGCGGGCAGTAAGTTTAAAGGCAGAAAAAAGAACCGAGGTATTTTTAGGCAGTATAAAGAAAACTAACCATGCGTATACGTATAAGTATTTGCTAAGCTTTATTATAATTCGCCCGTGGTTCAGGCTGAGAATTCGTATCGTATACATAGGAATATAATAGAACTTTAAATGGGAGAAAATATTTTCTTTCGTGGAAAATCCCCGATAACTCCTCTTTTCAAATGCAAATTTTACATAACCAAAGACCTATCGAGTCAAACGAGTGTCTTATTTTAGAGCAAGGAACACACTCTAATAGTCTCGAGTGACACGCAAAGATAGTGTCCAATTTTAGTTTTTCCTTACTGATTAAGCATGTTTATAAAACTTATTTAGATTCACCGAAAGAATGAAGAAGCACATTCACTAAAAATGTGGATCATATAATAATATTCTATTCAGCTGGTTCAAAATATGAAGCCTATTTCCATCTCTTGAACTATGCAGCAATGTCTACGTACCTTAAATCTGGTAACTAGACGCAAAAATGCATAGAATACAGCCAAACACCGGGTGAAGGGAATTGGAGAAAGAGTATATATGGGCACCCTCATGGCATGGGTAATCGAACCGCTTACATTAGAAGCGAACCCGCTTCCTTCTTTGCTACCTGAGCAACATTGATTAAATTGTCGCCACCTCAGATAAAAGAAGAGTTTGATAAAGGATTGGTTACTTATTACTAGGAATTCGTTTTATAATGGAATTATGAAACGAGTTCAGGATGTATGAACGTTAAAATACTTTCCATACATTTCTAAACTTAATTGTCTTTACTCTTGAGTAGCGATGTAATCTGGAAATACTGAAATATGAGCTCGGCTGCCCACGTGATTCTTCCGACACAAGCTTAGTGGACGATTTCACTTGAGTATTCTGTCGAAGGCAACGTTTACATTTGAGATTGAATCGAACGACTGAGGAAAGGGATCTCCGATTTCATCGGATTCGCTCCTTCGAAAGGAATCCTTCTCTTTTCCCACCTGTTCGAGTGATGAACTGAGGTCTCTGGGGTGAAGGAAAAGCAGAAGACGATGGTTCGTCGATTTTCGAATTCTCTTAGTGCCACATCGTGATTAAATGCATCACATCTTATGCTAAATGTTCGCAATGCTAGCGTGTAATGTATTTTAAAGTATAAATCACGTAATTTCACAGATAATTTTAAGAGATAAGTACAATCAATCAAGTAATCTCTAATAATTTTAAGGGATTTTCTGTTATGTAACTCAGTTGGATTCTGTTATATTTAGCTGCTATGAAATAAGGAAGATTATTTATCTTCTCATAAAACGTCAGCTGTAATGATATCAATTGAACTCTCTCACTATATATACTATATTATCCCAGAGGTAAAATTACTTGTAGATAACAAATATATCTCAGAATAATTGTTGAAATTATGAAGCTGATATTTTAAAATTTCCAAGGAAAAGCGGACATGAAAACAGTCTGACAGGACCAGGACACGAACATGGAATCCTCCACCATCCGGGCGGATGCTTTAACCAATTAAGCTATATAAGTTGCATCTAAGTAGATGGAAATACCCCAATGAAAAACGGAGATTTTCCGGAATAACGTACGCCTGTACGAACCGATATTTTTATCAGATACAGTGTTCTTTTCACTGTAAACTTCTTCAGTGGCTGTCAGTGCAGTAGACGTCATTCAAACAGACTGTAAAGCGAGGATTAGCTTAAAAGGCTCCAAAAAACTTTTCGTAGTCTTTTCAGGGGAATTTATTACGACGTAGGAATTTCTCCGTTGAGGTTACTTCGAAGGCCACTCTTTCTCTGGAGGGAATGTCAACAATAACTTCTTAACCGGTAGAGTGCTGTTCAGCAAAGATCCATTGATGACTGCTCAAATATACTTAAGCGTTCGTTCGATTGGGTTCATTGGCCTCATCCATTACCTCAGTTGATTTCGAATAAAACTAGAGCTGCTCAATATCATCCTCTGTGAATTACGAAACAAGCAGTCGAGAGAAGTCCCTCTAAATCTATGATTTATATTCATGGTGTTAATTGTTCTCCTCTGTTCAACGTTGAACGAACTAAGAGGTCACTTCGCACTATTTTTACTGCGGGATGCACACGATTCAGGATATTCTGCCAAGCAGTTTGGAAACCCGTCAACTGAGTGTGCTCACACTAAAATAACAAACATCGTTCCTTGAGTAGACGGCAGATTCATGTAAAACATCACTTATATTACATATCAAAAATTTTTAATGAATGATTTATCTGTCGCGATGCCAGAACGAGCAGGAAGAAAGACACAAAGTCGGTTATTAGTCATAGCGCATGTTGTTGCAGAAAAAAATGGCGGTGCTCTTCAATGCATTCTTAATAATTGCTCGTAATAAGCATTACAAAACGTGTGGTTTTTTCAACAGTGTGACTTATGAAAATGATTCTATCAATGTCGCCCTCGGATACTACGATATAAAAGTTTTTCTTTCAAAGATTACGTAATTCATTAAAAGAATACATCTTCTAATAATAAAGACGTTGACTATGGCTACATTTTCTTAGTGTTATATCCGATCGAAAATATGTTAATTAACTTTTTGCCGATCGTTTGATATGATACTTTAAAAAATATTGGTAATGTATCTTGAAATGTCATAAATCTAGAAAAATCTCTTTATTGACAGAGCCTGGGGAAATTCTAGACGTTTTTTCAACTAATGCTAAATAAATCCGAGAAGCCAATTCGTTATACTTTAAATGATGATACGTTTCTTTCTGATCTAAAATTTTAGTGCCTTTAAATTCTTTCAAAAACCTCCCGACGTGCGTGAAAATATAAATTTTTTCGCGTTTATCGCAAACCGTATTGAGACACATCATTATCTCACTATGCAACTCACTTCCTTATGTTTTCATCAATTTTCTCCTGCCCTCGTCTATCATCGCTTTAAAGAGACGCTTCCTTTCCTTCAATTTCCCTTAAGTTGCCTCATTCCTCCCCAAGGCTCAAACTAAACCAGATGCCGAAGACGGCGTTTTCTCGTCTTAATTGAGTTTCGGTGGATTTCGGTTTTGTGGGAAAAGACGGAGGCATTTAGAATTCGAAGGTGTCGATGTTGGAAGATTAACAAGTAAGTGGGAGGATAATCTCCATCACACAATCACAATTATTTCTGCAGAACTGATCAGACATTCGTTTAAAGGACCCCTTGCATCCGTTGTGCTTGAACAGACAGAAGGCAGCTCCAGATGGGAAGTAAAACGGAACACGTTGAAGCAAACAGACGCTTAGTTCCTCGACTTATTATATTCCACGGTAAGATGAGTCATAAAGTAAATCTTGTGTTAATCGATCATACGACACTCTCGGTCTTTGAGTGCCACACAGAAGGTACGTTCCAAAAACTTATAATTGTCACCACCCTCCCGTTAGATTTAAGATAAAAAATATATCGTATAAGTAGTTTCCCCTGCCACACGCCGAAAGGCGGCTTGCAGATGTAGATGTAGTTTCTTAGTACGTCTTTCCATCTTTATGCAAATACATAATTATGTACTTTTCCTCCAAATCTATCCCTTCATTTTCAACCAACTTTCTCATACTGGCATTTTCAACATGATAAATAAGAAGTTTCAAAGATGTAATAGAGCTAAAATAGAGTTAAAATACATGACTTTTGGAATGGCTCCCTAAAGAAATGCAGATTAAATTTCGATTTCATCTCTTGCAGAATCTATTACGTCCATAATAGCAAATAAAAAAAAATGGTTCTACGAATTTAAACTAAACAATTGAATGATGATTTTTTATTTTGATCCTCAAATATCGTTTTTATTCGATATAAAGATAACTGTGGTTTTTATAAACGAAATATTTGTTATTGTTAACACCCCTGACGACCAACACTATTGTATATTTCTAGCTCATGCATTTTTCTTTTCTAATACGCGGGGAACTTTGGCCCATATCGAATTAACGATAAGAATAAATAATACAATTACAAAGAGGAGGCAATTTTCTAAGGTTCCAGCATTTCCAACAATACAATACGCAAATATAGGGGACAAACTTACGATCATGAACAAATATTTCCTATTCACCCCTTTATATGTCACGATCAAAATAATGAGGAAACAGTCAGATATAAATCAGTACAGAGGAGAAAGAATACGACAGAATTTTTACAGAAGAACCTATTTTTAAATAAATTTTAAAATTTAAAATTTTAAAAATTAGGTTTTGGTTCTCTGGGTGTATATAATTCTCACCAGCTGCACAATGTTGAATAAAATTTACATTGATTTTTCAATATTCCGCTAATATTTCCTAATTTTAATTATATTATCGGACATGAAAACAGTCTGACAGGACCAGGACACGAACATGGAATCCTCCACCATCCGGGCGGATGCTTTAACCAATTAAGCTATATAAGTTGCATCTAAGTAGATGGAAATACCCCAATGAAAAACGGAGATTTTCCGGAATAACNTTTTATGTTAAAAACGAATATTGTACATTAATCGTGATTGTTAAGAAATTAAAAGGAAGCAATATATAAATTTACAGCTAATTTCAAAATTTTTATGCAATTTTTCTTACCCTGCTAGACTCGAAGAGCTCGACACAGTGAGGGGAGCCATGCCTACCGAAGGGGTGCCCTAGGTACAGATGACTCCTCTCGAGACAAGGGAGTCATCTCCATCTCGGTGCTGTTCTGTTGAATGAATTCCTATAATCGAGTCATTTAACAAGGATCGCGTCTTTTACACAAGTTAATAAATGAAATAGAGAAAGTTTGGAACAGAGAAATGAAATAATCACATCTGAAAACTTCGAATTAATTACTATATTAATTTCAGGGAAATTCAGATGTATATCCTGTTCGTTCGCAGAGAGGATTCAGAGCGTCTGTTTTAAGCATGCTTTGGAACTTAAACGAAGTAAAAGATCTGTCTCATATGCTTTCGTTTCAAATGGTATTAGGCAATACATGTTTTGCTTATTTAGGACTCTAATGCATATCGATAATGCCTGAAGATGCTTCAACCAATCCTCAGGAGTGAGAATACGAGTGAAATGTGATATTTTTGCGAGAGGGTGCGATAATACAGTTTGGAAAATCAGAGGGTGTCAACAGAAAAAGTTGAGCACCCCCGTCTTTAAGTGAGTAAATACACCCCCTGCCATGCGCCACTGGCGGCTTGCGGACTATGAATCTAAATCTAACATCAGAGCACCACAAACACTAAAACTGATCATTTTTGATAGGAAATCTTACAGATCAATCCATCGACAAAGTGACAAAAAAGTCTTACATTACATCTAAACTAGGAGAGATTATAGGTGTAAATTCTAAAAGTGCAACTTCCTTCGTGAGGAACTATTTCTCCGTAAACATGGATTCAGGAGATAAGATGAATTAAGGTCCCACCGCACTGTGGCAGCACCATAGCCAGAAATAAAGCGAACGCTTAATATTCAGTATGGCGTGGGGTTCGGAGAAAAAACCAATAACCAGGCGTTGAAGTATGAGAAATTCTGCCGTTAAATCTTATTGCCAATTCCTCCCAACTTGGAGCTTATATCTCTTCCGTGGGCCGTATCGTAAACATGATTTCCATGTTACGGTTCTTCTTAAGATTGAATTGAATTCCGCGAGGTAGGGATTCTTATAACTTTTTATCGCCGAAAATATCAAGGAATCGTGACGTGGTAGAGAGTGGAACAGATCACGATTGAAGCTGTCGCGACACCAAAATCTCGCTCTTTAACATATTCGAAGATATCTTCATTTCATATTGAAGGAGTGGATTATTACATGCGTAAGTTTACGCCTTTCTTCGATAACTATCTAATAAAGGAGAGCAATCCAAATCTTGATACGAAGAATGATACCAGATTTGATTGAAAAGCAGCGTTTCGAGAGAGATGAAAGCCCAAAAGTCAGTTTTCAATCAAAATTCTAAAGGTAATTTGAGACAAAAATATTGTAATACTATTAAATACATGTTATATCATTATTATCATCCATTTTCAATCAGACGTCGGATGTAGGCCCTCCCCATTCTCTCTGTTCTGAGCTTCTCTTTGCTAAGTTATCCCAAGGTAAACTCACTCACGATGTCTCTGTTCCATAGGTCCTTTGTTCTTTTATTGGCCTCTTCACATCTCCAGTTGAGAACTATTGACGTCCATCGGTTGACTTTTCTTCTAGCAACATGTCCTGCACATATCTATTTCAGTGATCTTACCTTATCTATGATGTCTGTCACTCCTGTCATCTTCCTCACCCAGGTGTTGCGTTTCCTGTCTCTTCTTGTGATTCCAAGCATACACAGTTCCATATTTCTTTGGGTTGTCTGTAGTTGCTGGGATATTCCTGTGTTATACGCCCGAGTTTTACTTCCATATCTCAAGACAGGTAGAATGCATTGGCTCAAGACTTATCTTTTCAATGTAATTGGCATTCTTGACTTAAGAATATACGAGTTCCTTCCGAAGGCACTCCCCAAGAGTTGAATTATTCCGTTCTTTACATTAATCCTGCTGTTCTCTCCTGTTATTACCAATTGTCCACGGTGTGTATATTCCGAACAACATTCAGAAGCACCTATTAAAGTCGTTATATAAATTAGAATTGGAATTCCTCCATGGGGTTCTTCTCGAAAAGATAGAAGGCTATAACACGGCATGTGAATATGATTCGTTGCTGTGTTTTATAATCGAGGGAGACATCTTCCAAATTCATCTTTGGTTGTATGCCAGGGTACACTAAACATTCATACTGTTAAGGGTTGCGCCAAGAAAATGCCAGCGATAGCACTCCCACAGCTGTCTGAAAATTCCCCCACTAAAAGAAGGGGGAAATTTTACCAGATAACAGAGAAAGGGAATTCCAAGGAACTTTTCAGAGATAGTGGAACTTTCTAGAAGTACACTTTCTTTGTATAAGCAGAGACTGCCTTCCGCAATCGCAATGGAAGTCAAATAAATCGAGTGACACCTCGAGAGTATTTGTTTTCAAAAAATGCAACAGATTTTGGCGTAACCGTAGGACCTATTCTCTCGAATTGGAATTGCAGGACGACATGTCACTTACAGGACGCAGCGAATTTGGGGTTCAATTTCTTTAATTATAGGGACTAGACCAAGAAGATTATAGAGCTATTAGATCTCCGCAGAATGCGGAGCAGCTGCAGGAAATGGACAAATCGATTGCCCAAGTAGCTATAGCGACTGGTGAGTAATTCTACCTCTGTTTCATTTTCATCTGTAGCGACTCCGAGTTTCATGCCCTTCGATATTCATTCTGAGTTCTGGAAGTACTTTTGGGACCGTTAACAGACTTTTGTACGCGCTAATTCGGTGCATCCGGATCGGCTTCCTCAGATTTCTCTCACAAATCAGACCACCGCAACATACAATGGCTGGAACCCAGCGGATGAAACGAATGCTCGCGAATCTGAGGAAGTGCAGCGCAAGGCGATACGATTTGTTAAAAAGTGCTACGATAGAAAAACAAGCGTTACGCAAATGCTCTCAGACGGAGGTTGGGAATCCTTGAAAGAAAGGAGATTAGAAGCTAAGTTGCGATGGTTAGATAAATACAGAGGAAGTACAATTTCGGAAGACGTTATTGGTATTGTGCGACCCCTTCTGCTACTTAGGCCTATCCGAGCGTAAAACAAGAGAAATAGATACGAGGACAAGTCGTTTTAGAGACAAACTCTTTTCGCGAACGATACGCGATAACAATAGATGTAACTCGAATGCTTGGTGTTTACACCCCCTGCCACACGCCGAAAGGCGGCTTGCAGGGTATTTTTGTAGATGTAGATGTACAAGCTGCTTAGTACATTGGCTGTACAACAAGCCCCACCGAAGGACTTCAAGATCTATCCATGAGTGATAATGCTAAATTCATGGAGAAACAATTGGACCCAGTCCGAGACGGCAGCAGTAATAGTCCGGGAAAGTATTAGTGGTACTCGTAATTTTATAAGTGCTTACGTGGCTATTGTCATTTCATACGTGAGCCCTCATCGGAAATTGAAACCGGGACCACCTTCATCGAACTTGAACGCGTCACCAACATAGCTACCGGGAGGCTACATCCAGGAAAGATTCAAGTTTTGGTCAGAAATGAAACGCAAGCCCGGGAAATCGATCGAAGAGGTAGCGGTACGGCTCCGACAAGACGCAGCCTTGAGTGCAATCCTTTATCAATATGGAATCCATAAGACGATTCCATGCAGACCAAATTCATATGTTCTATCAATTATGAGGCGGTGCTGAAACCTCTTTTTAAGATTCCCAATTACCAGTTATCTTTCAGCAAAGTCTTGGAGACGAAGGACGCAGCCAAAGTGGACAAGAAAACAGTCAACGGTCCCGCGAAGGATTCTGTTTTCGAGATTCGCGATTCCAGGATCGGAAGTACGGAGGTCGCGTTTCAAAATAGATATTACAAGGGGAGCGTGCCCTCACAAGCCATCGCCCGGATGACTGCCGTTTCAAGAATGAACAGTTCAAGAAAGAAGGGCATATCGAAAAGGTATGTTTAGTGAAGATGAGACAGCCGAGGAAGAAGATGAATCTAATTCTAGCAACAAAAAAGTTGACAGCAAAGCGTACCATAAATACACCTGATTAACTTCAAAAGCAAACGTTTCACGTTTCAAGCAGACACGGGAACTTGTGATAACTCCTGTGGAAGAGATGTCTGGTCCCGTATCGGTAAGCCAAAGCTACTTCAAATATCCGAAACATTGGCAGTAATGGATTCCCGTAGCGATGAATCCCTCCGCACGAATTCAGGAAGTTGAATTTGCGGTGTACACGAAACCTCTCAATGTCCTGGGCTGGAATCCTTTTCATCAATTGGATGTAAAAGCCCTTCCAAAAGATCAATGCGCTGCTCAAATTACTTCTCATTCTAACTCCAGTTTCTTTAGAAATACCTCAAAGAAGTTGCTTTCTGCGTGGACAACAATCTTGCCAGTGGATTTAACAGAAGAACATCTCCGAAATCTTCGTACGCTTTTCCAACGCCAGCAGGATAAAGGACTGCGATTCAAAAATGCTCATTGCCAATTTTTCTATAAATTACCTGGGCCACACGCTATTGCATCCACGGGATTGAGAGTAGACGCCGTACTTATGCCCTCTGACGTTTCATGTCTTTGTTCTTTTTTTGACTATTCAATTTTACACTATATCCTGTCAACGTTTTCAGAGCCACTAACTCGTCATATATTTTTAAAGAAACCTTTTCCATGAATAATAATTTTTTGCCAAAATGTACATACCATTTTAATATCAAATAATATATTATATCTCCATAGCCATTGAATGTATAAAATATTATATTACCATAGAAAATTTCGCGTAATTCCCGAGGATTGTGCTGAGTGCGAATGTGATATTTTTACAAACAACCGTAATTCGAGCATCGATTGAGATATCTGGAAGAACATCGAACTAAAAATGCGTTCCACAGAGAAAATATGTTTAAATAAAAAATAAAGTAAATAAGACAGGGAATAACAAGTGAAAAATAGTGAAATGACTGGGTTACACCTTCGGAAAGTGGGAGACCCAGGTCTCCCACTTTCCGGGCAGGTATTCTAACCACAAAACTACCATGCCATGTCTAGACAGCTAAAGAAACACACGACATATA
Organism: Ladona fulva; assembly: GCA_000376725.2. Classification (NCBI taxonomy): domain Eukaryota; kingdom Metazoa; phylum Arthropoda; class Insecta; order Odonata; family Libellulidae; genus Ladona; species Ladona fulva. The sequence continues at coordinate 698,245 of KZ308324.1, read as the reverse complement.
ATAATTTTTTCACTGTAATAGATCTACCATATCTCCAAAATGGATATAGGAATGATAACAAAAAATTAAGATCTTAATTTTAGAAATATCGGAGAGACTTTGTATTAAATATTAACTATAACCACTCAATTAAAACTTTTCAAGGATAATTTCCGCGTTCTGTTTGGAGTATTTTTTATTTTCGTCAATTCTAATTTACGACAAAAAGTCAAATTTGGCCACAAGCGGGCGGAGGACAGCTAATAAACTCAGCGGCTTAAGTATATTGCGGTTCACTGAACGCCTATATTTATCAATATTTGATAAAATTGATATCATTTCCTTGGCTAGACCCTTTTGCGTCGTTTCTTCATCAGAAAAAGGGTTTGCCGAAGGAAAAACTTTGTTTTCGGAAATATAATATTGAGTGAGCGTCGAATTGCCATTGAATCCTTTCGATTTAAGGGATTTCTTTTCCATGAAAATCAAAATGTATCCTTTTCGAGATATTTACGGTTCCTTTTCTTTACGTGAAGAGTAAACAATATCAGTTTTTCGATTAGTCTCAAATAATGTTTATCTGTGGTCATAATGCTCCGCAAACTGACTGTAATCCCCTGTTACATATGTATGACCAATCGATTTGTATGCTTATCCGATAAAATAAAAAGTATGCAAAACGGGAGGCAAGTTATTGACATCGATTCGGGTTGTTTCCGCTTCTTAGCTGCGCTTTCATACTTTTATAAGAGCGGATTTACGTCAAGATGTAACGGAAATCTTAATACGTTATTTTTACACAAGTTATATTTCGCGAGCATTCCGCTCATATTATACAATTAACAACTAAATTTCATATTTTAACTATTTATGCTTACACACATAATATTCAGAATCAAAATACCGTGGAAATAAACTCATAGAGCATTATCAATTACGATGTGTGAATTTTACTACGAATGAAATTTTTAAAAGTAAAGTTTCACAAAACAGCAACTTATGACCCTAAATGTGGTACTTTTATTAGAAAATGAGATTATAATATTTCACGAAGTCGTGAACTAACAACACTGAGACTCGGAGGATCGTGTCTTACGAAAACCGTGTTGGTTACTCACTATGATTACTATAAATTTGGACGTGTCGATAAAGTCTGATCGATGATGTTAAACATATAGACCTATAATTCGCTGGATCCTCCTTTAAGCAGTTTTTAAATATTGGAGTAAAATTCGCAATTTTCCAATCTTTCGGGGCATTTCCTTCGTTCATAGACTTTTCAAATATTACTTTCAGAGAGGGAGCTACGCTTTCCGCTACTTCCTTGAATATCCGAGCTGGTATGTCTTCAGGACCACCAGCTTTATTATGTGTAATCCGCCGCAAGAGTTAAATGATGCCGTCTTCACTGAAGGTGATTTTCGATATGGCTTCAGACAGATCAACTTCCGGTAGGGCACCTAATGTATTATTTGCTATGTTAACCGTCAGGGTGGATGGGGCAAGACTAGAACAGGTGGACAAATTCTCGTACTTGGGTAGTGTTCTGTCTTGGGATGAGAGGTGGGGAGATTTAGATTTTAGATTTAGAAATTTACTCCGCGAGCCGCCGATTGGCGTATGGCAGGGGGTGTATCAACACCAAATATTCGTGCCTAATCTATCCTGTTAGCCTCTCTAATGCTCCGAGGAAAAAAACGACCAGAAGTAGCTATCTGTTCTAGCGATTATCTCCTTGTATCGCTTGGTCGACGCCTCTCGTAGATCGCGTTCAATTTGAGCTGGAATTATGATGTCTTCGACCTCGTCTGAAAATTTTGGGCTGATGAATTTATCGAACATCTTTCGTCTGTATTATGATCTTATATCCTGTAGTGAACTCCATCTGAGGGAGTTTATCATGGCCGTAACGCTGCTATCGAATTTGAAATCTCCGCTAACGAAACGTGCCGCTCTACGTTGAACCATCTCTAAATCTGCGACTAGACCTACTTCATGTGGATCCCAAACTGCACTGCAGTATTCGAGATTGGGTCTAACCAAGGAATAATAAGCAATTTCTTTGACTTTTGATTGATATCCTCTAAGAGTTCTACTCGTTAATTTTTGCATTTTATTAGCCTTTCCTTTGAGGTTCGAAAAAGAGTAGCATTGGACAAAGCTTTTATGAAACGAAAGGAATTGATGACCAAGGGTCTCGATAAAGGAATCAGGAAAAGATTGGTAAAATCCTTGATATGGAGTGTTTTGCTATATGGGTGTGAAACATGGACTTTAAGAAAAGAGGACATCAAAAGATAAGGCATTTGAGATGTGGGTGTGGCGTAGAATGGAAAAGGTGAGCTGGGTGCATAGAAAAACAAACGTAGATGTGCTAGAAATGGTTGGGGAGGAAAGGGTTTTAATTGAAGTAATTAAGCGCCGACAAAAGAAATGGGTGGGTCAAATATTGAGAGGAGAGAGATTGCTGAAGAATGTAATAGAGGGTAGAATACAACGGAAAAGACAGAGGGGAAGACAGAGGCAAAAGATGTTAGATGACATAAAAGGTGGGGTGAGTTACCAGGTAACGAAAGAAAAGGCTATGAATAGGGAATATTAGGGCACATGGACCTACCGAAAGGTATAACACTTATGTATGTATTATTGGACGTAAATACGCTACGGAAAAAATCATTTAAAATATTTGCTTCGCACTTGGTATAGTTTATTACGTTCCCTCTATTATTTATTAATGAACCTACCGTTTGCCCTTTACCTTAGACTTGACGCACGTATGACTAAAAGGGTTTAGAGTCCTCATCTAATAAACTATTGCTGACTGTCTCTAAATGCTTATTTTGGCGCACAAACTCTAAAGGATATCCTAAAATCTTTTGGTAATGTTTGCTAATCACGTTAGTGATAGTCTATAGATAGATAGATATAACTATAGATAGTTAGATAGATAGATAGATAGGGATAAATAGTCATCTGGTTTTAGGAATGGCCTTTTCTTAGGAATTGGAGTGATATTTTTACTTTTTTCCACAACATTGAACAGTACCCTCATTCTATAATTTCTGATATAAGACGAAAAGAAGGAATTCAAGCTCATTAGCTAAACTTTGTATGACAAAGGAGGGAATACTTTCGGACCCCGGAGCCTTTTTTCTATCGATCTGTCGCAATAATTTTCCAATTCCTTCAACTGATAACTCAATGCGTCTCATTTCTGAATTAATGCGCGCAGTAAAATAATTTAATTCGCCATTGTCTAAAGAGAAACATTTATCATAGTGCTGATGAAGTAGGTTCGCTTTTTCTATCGATTTATTGATGGTAATTCCCTAGGCTATTATTAGGCTAGGCACGGAAGACTGACCTCCACCAAAATACTTCAAATAGGCAATTGCTCAAGGTAAAAGTGAATGTAGAAATAGGATATATTAGTATAGTTCCGTGAGAGGATGTAGAATCAAAAGAAAATTTCGTCTCCAAAAACTCACTGTCTGACCTCATCTAAACATATATATATATATATATATATATACTCATTTTTCTAAAAAATACCTAGTACTCCTACGAGCCTCAAGTAATTAACTTCAGTCAGAAAGCAGCGCAAAACTGTTAAACATTAAAAATACTGGAAATCCTACTCAGCTGTTCTTATGTCTGGTATTTAAACTTCGTGTAAAGCAAAGCTCTGGAGTCAATCCGAACTGAGGATTGCAGAGATTTATTTAATCGGCATTATTCTATTAATTTGTGAGACGGACTAGACGCCGCCATAAATCCGAGGCTCGACCGATTTACGAAGGATTAGCTGCCTTACAGGAGGACACGGGAATAAGGGTTCGAGTTGGCCTTAAGGGTAAATTGGGGGGGAACGGAGAATCGGTAGTTTCGGCGTTACAAGGGCCGAACCCTAAAGGCAACGTGGGCTTTGCCCTTCTTGCTTTAAATGAGGGAGTATTTGGAAAGGGTTATACACAGGGTCTCTTCTTAATTGACCTGTGAGGGAGACTTAGAAGGAGGGGAAATACCCTAGGGAAGATAAATGGCTAGATAGAGGTCTTTTTGTGCGTTACTTTCTCTCAATGGCGGCTATATATCTCTGTAATTCTTACCCTTATTTTATCATTTACGTCTTGCTTGCCTCGAATTGACATTAAATCAGCCTAGACCCTTGCACCTCTGTTTTCTCAAACCCAACAGCTATAACTTGGAAATCACCGCATTCGAATTGCTTAATTATTTTCTGCTATCACGCATCATGTCGACATAAAAATTATTCATACATGTTATTACATAAAAAATAAAAATGTTCAAATTATCATAGAATCGGTATCTTAAGCGTATTCTTGAATTGGGTTAGCTCTTAAAACAATTTAATACTTTATCTAACTTATTTGATCGCGGTAATCCATTAAGGGCAAAACTCCACCCTATCTTATAACTTGTATAATATGAAATCTATTCCAAAATTGAGCAAGTTATGGCCACGTACTAACCTTATCTTTTTAAGTAAATCCTATTGTCCATACTAAATATAATTTCTTAAAATACTGTTATCTGCAGTAAAGGATACTAATGCCGATGTGGATGGAATATGATACGGATTAACTAAACATGGCATCGACTCAATCGCTTTGAAGGCAGTCTGCCTCCACAGAAAGGGGGCTTTCGAGTTTAGATTGATGGACTCACTCGTGTATTTTGTAATTTGAAATTCAAACTCATCGTTTGCATCACTTTTGAAAGCTTCTGAATGATGAATTCGGGATGAGTATACAAAAACAGTTAGCAAATAGGTGTACATAGCAAAAGGAAAATATTTTTACTTTTAAGAAATAGATTGCTATCGTAACAACGAATCGTATTCTTAAGAATTTCATTTGTCTGTTTATACTTTATATAAAACGTTTAAGTTAATAGTTGATGGTACAAAAGAAATATTGACGTATTACTTAAAATGCAAAACGGCATTAGCTGTATTAAAAGACCGAGGAATATTAAATAGGTATTCCAGCGCTTCCCAAATTATAGAAGTTACTAAAATGTCTTTCGAAAATTCTGTTTTAAGAAGCTTATATTTATCAGCGAACAATTAGCTTTTTAATCCGCTGAAGATTTCAAGAAGTGGTAAGTGGTGGGATTGAATACTGTCATGATTGTGGAAGAGTTTACATGAGATATATTTCTTATTTTGCTCGCTCACTACGGTTTCTTCTCTAAGATATAATTTAAGATAGAAGAAGGTGAATTTACAAAAGTAAGCTCCTTCAAATATCTGGTAAGTATGGTTTCATAGATCGGCAGTCGTAAGGAAGAAATTAAGTACGGATGCGAAACATGGATTTTAATTAAAAGAGAAGAAAAGTAGAAGATGAGAAGAAAGAAGCTTTGAAACATGGCTATGGTGATGAATAGAAGATTGGATGGAAAATTAGGAATGAAGAAGAATTAAGAAGAATTGGAATACAGATAAGAATGCTGGAAGAAATTAAAAACTAGGAATAGATAGGAAATATTATAAGGAAGAACAGTGTACAGAAATTGATAAAAGAAGGGAAAATAGAAGGAAAGAAAGGAAGAGGAGACACGGAATACTAACGGGTATCAAAGAAGGAAGGAATTATTCCGAGATGAAGAAAGAGGCTCAGGATAGAATACTTTTGAGGCAACGTTACCGTTTAAATCTGTTTGAGGACAGACTTACCAAAGAAGAAGCAGACCATTACATAGGTGTCGAACCTACGGCCTTTTAATCCGATCGCTGCAGTCAAGTACTTCATTATTTATTAAAGATTTCAAACAATTTTCTATTCAAACCCATCGTAACTATTTCAAAAAAGGCAAAGAGTTTGTAATTTCCATAACAATAACACCGTTGCAATCCTTTTTCAAATGAATGTAGTATAAAAATCATATTGGCGATTTTCATTGAGTCAGTACGAATTTCAAACGACATCAAAGTAAAGTGCGGCCCGCGAAGTCTTTATAAAAGCTAAAGCGGCCCACTTGGGAAATTATTAGACACCGCAGGCTGTATGAACTGAAGTAGATTTCACATGACTAAACATGGAAATTGTTAAGATTGTTATTGGATGAAAAAACGTGAGGCTGGGAATATCCCCTAGGAGGAGAGGGAAAAGTCTGACAGGATAGGGACTCGAACCCGGGTCTTGTGCTTGTATGCTCTGACCTATCTTTCCTGAACATTTTTACGAATTATAATCTTTCGTGCAGCTTCATAGCTGTATTTACACATAACAAATGAATGTATTACGCATCATTATTTAGTTAAGATACAATCAGCTGTTTCAAATGCAATAATTTTCATTATTATTTGAGCCTTGTAAAAGGTTCACTTGTAAAAATCAATAGCAAACTTTTCCATTAGGAGAATAAACTTCTTTCTTACCTCTCTTTGGAATAAGAATTAGGATTTCTCTGAAGAATTTGGAGCTTCTAAAATGGTAATGTGATTGGGATAGCGGAAATTATTATTTCGGAGAGAAAAACGTAAATCCTCTTTAGTATGTTAAGCAAAGATATTCCGCTAAATCCAAAGAAAATGGAGGAAAAAACTGCTTCTAACGAACAACACAAAATTCTTGGATTTGATTTTTGCAATCCTTGCTCAGGCATTTTGATCGGTGGATTCCGATAGGTTTGATTACAAAGAATGTGTTGCTTATATGATCTCAACATTGAGTTTGTTTTGACTTGAAATAATTATGAACCAAAGACAACTTTTAATTTGAAACAGATGCGGGAATGAGTTCAGATTCATATTTTTTACAATTTTATATATTTATTTATTTACAAAATTTGGCCGCGGAAAGACTCAAGTCTGGTGGCAACTTAATCATATAACATAAACTTATTTAAATATATAAAACACACAACAGATCATCTCTTATACACGTTACACCCTTTACATTACCATATCTGAAAAAATTTACATTTTTTTCTAGACTCCTTTTTGTTTTTAGATAAGGGTATGAAGACCTCTTCAGGCAAACTGTTCCACTCTTTAATCCCTCTATTTATAATAACCTAAATCTGTTCTTCGCTTTCTCGGCTTTAACTTCTGCTTATGATCTTCTCGAGCAATATAAATCGGTTCTTCCATTCTGATTCTCAACTCATTCCAAGCCTCGCCACCGTTTCTTACCTGAAAGATGTCTACCAGTCGATTAACCCTACGCCCTTTTTCTTATTTTTCCCAACCGAGAATTTCTAACATTTCCGTTACGTTATCTTCTTTCTTATATCTCCGTAATATATATCTAGCAGCTTTTAGTTGCACTTTCTCGAACTTTTTAAAGTTATTTTTATCATGCGGGTCCCATACATTTGTCGCATATTTTAATAGTGGCATCACAATTGCTTTATATTCTAACTCTTTCGCTTTCCTACTACTTCCCTTTAAGCTTCTCAGCACGTAATGTAGATTCTTAAACGATTCAGATAGTATATTGTCTATATGAGTACTCCAATCCAAATTATGAGTTAGTATAACCCGTAAGTACCTACACTGTTTCACTTTGAGAATTTTCTCTTCATTAAACACATAACTAATCTCTATCTTTCCTCTAATTTGTTGAACGATTGAAATTTGTGAATGCTATGTTTGCTTTTCGCATATACTTGCATTCCATTTACTGATGCCCACTTTTCAACAGCTTCAATGCCTTTCTGTAATACTTTGCTATCTTTCTCACAGTTAATCTCTCTATAAATTATGCATTCGTCCGCGAAAAGCCTGATTTTTATCTATTATAGGAATAAGGAGTTGTACCCAGTTTTAATAAATCTCCTGAAATATTATCTGGCCCGCAAGACTTATTACTCTTCAATTAATCTTATTGTTTCTTAATCATCTTTTAAATAATACAGAATGTATTATCACGCTTTTTGGCATCTTTCTTTACGTGATCTTTCCTGTTGACAATTTGTCTCGTATTATCAACTGTATTTATTCCATACGGATCGACTAAAGTTCTATTGTACACGTTTGAATTCCAATTATTTACACAATTTGCCTTTTCTTTGTCATTTGTAATATTCATCCCATTCAAAACTTTGATCGCGATAATCTTTTCTTTACTGTCTCGTTTTCTCCGAAGACATTAAAAAGGAATCGATTGCCGTCATTCTCTAAAATATTAACCAAATAGTTTTCTTTCGCTTTCTTTTTTCCTGGTTAAGTAATTTTAGATAGGTTTTATATTTTTAATGGCTCAATTTGTCTAGATCTCTAATTCTGTGAGTTTTCCTTTTCAAAGCCTGTATTTCATTATTATAGTATTCTTGGCCAGAATTGCTTTGAAGTGTCTTCCTAGGAACGAACCATTTTAACCATTCCCTTAGAATATATTAAAAATCTATTCACATTTCTTCCAAACTTTCACTTTTTCCTGCCAAGAGTGGAAAATTTATTTAAAGGAATTCTTGAAAACCTAGTTTGTCTCCCTTGCCGTACTGCCATATCTCTATACCCGGTGAGCATCTAACGGGCTTCCCACCGCCCCATTGCAACTCTAATGTTACGGCTTTATGGTCACTGGTTCCTTGGATAATATCTACGTCTAACAATAGCGTAGATGGTCGTAGTAGAAAAACATCGAAGAAATTTGCCCCCTCGTTGGTCTCTTCACTACCTGCGTTAACCCTCCCTCGTTTACGATGTTGTTTACCAACTCCTGCGCTCCTCCACCTATCCAAGTTGCTGATCCGTCGCAATTGAGCACAGGTAAGTTTAGGTCTCCTGAAATCACAATTTCATTTTCCAACGGCTTTTCTGCTAATAAATTTCCTAAGACTTCTGAAATGCTAAAGCCTCTCCAGGTTTGATGCAAGTTAAAACTACATCTAATGCTTTTGATTTGTTAGATTTTATTCTAGCACATATTATTTCGCAGTCATCCCTCACCCATTCTAACGTATTTCTTATTTCCTCTTTAAATCCTGTGAAGATTCCCCCTCCCCGCACATCGCGATCTCTCCTATACACCGTTAAGTTTTTCGGGAAAATTTCATTTGAAAATAGATTAGTTTAACCAAGTATCCCTCCCTGTGACCACATCTTGATTATACGCTTCTATCAATGTTGAAAAATTCCTCTCTTTTATTTAAAACCCTTCTACAGTTTACCTGAAGAAGCTTTAAACCCTTACTTTCCTTCGTATATCGAAGCTGTATGTTGCCTCTTCTTTCGTCTTATGCCATTTTCTGCGTCGATTTCTCCAGTCACCATCCTTTTCACTTCTTCTTCACTGTCGTCAGCCGCATCTCTTCCGTCATAAATTCTCCTTGTGTCCTCTGCTTTCCTCTGATATCCAGAATCGTCTTTCTTCATTGAGTCTTCCGCCTATCCAACTCGGCAGCTCCCTGTTTTCCTTCGTACTTCTGGATCTCCTTCCCCCTCCTTGGTTTATCCTTTCCTCTATCCCTTCGTCTTTTCCATTGGTTAGTTTTTCGGATGGTGGGTGCTTTTGGATATATTAATTGAATTAGAGCTTTATTAACGCTTTTAATCCCTTTTTAACAAATACATCTGTCGATTTAAAGCTGCAAATAACTATTGATAAGTATACATTCGAAATGATATGGATACAGTCGTTTAACTTACTGGTGAAGTAACTTCAATTACGCGGGGTCAAGTTTCCTAAATAGGTAACTCTTTACTATCTGTAATTAATAACATCCTATGATCCTAAAATAAATTACTTCCATCCACTTATAAGCCTAAATATGGTGGTACTTTTCATAATAATTTCAAAGTGGTTACTAGAGTTGAATTATTTAGGTGTGAAATTCATTTCCTAATGTTCTGTAAATTCTGTTCTCTCCTAATGTTCTGTAAGATTTGGCAAATAAAGATTTAGATTCATACTCCGAAAGCTGCCATTGGCGAACGGCAGGGGGCCATATGGGCCAAATAAAGATCAAGATAACCAACTTAATTAAGTCTGGTTGCATTAAGTGCATTTAAAGAGAAGGAAACTGGATGATGATTTGGAACTTCTCGTGTTTTATAAATAAATTTACCGGAAGAGCTTTAAAAGGAAATTCTTTAGCTTTGTAAGAAAGTCCACCTTACTCAGTTGAAAAACGCAATAATGCTATTTGATTACCGAAATATTACGGGAAACCTTCGTAGGCTTGGTATTTCTATCAACTGACTCTTAAATGTGGAGCATTTGAAGAGTTTTTGTGGTGGACGTTTGAAGTTGGACTTTCGTGCCATATAATTTTTGACGTCATCTTGGTTGCTTAACATTACAATTCTTATAATGCGATATTATAGCGCCTAAAGTCGGAGGAAAAATTATTTCTAATCTAATCTTTAGAAAACCTATGCAAATCAGAAAATAACGTCATAAAAGAGACAAGGTTTTACTAAAATAACTATTTCGTAAATAAATGAGTTGCAGAATAATTGCGATCGGTGCCTTTCCTAATTGTTGTTTTCACAGTTTTTAACGTTAGGTAATAGAATTAATCCGTCCATAAAATTGTCATCGAAAGTAAACAAGACGTTCACTTTACAAATAAAGGAATACATACAAAGTGATGGGATAGCTGCATCATGAAGTAAATGACTATTTGTAATTGAATGAGAGATGTTTAAGGCGTTGATTCTAGCACACCCAATTTGCACATATCTACAAACAAGAGTTCATCGTTCATTTCTTTTGGTATTATCAACCCAGAACCTTTTTATGAGTGTATAACGCGTGGAGAATTCGCTTCAATGGCTTACAAACGTAGAGCTGAGGATAAGAGCTACTTCTGTATTCCAGGGGCTTTGGAAATTCATCATAAGCCGCCTATGTTTTCAAACCTACATTTCCAGCAAATCACGCTTCTTGTCAAGCATTTGTTTTCCCTGTCCACGCTATGTGTACCTACGCGACTGAGATAGCGTTTATCTATGCCAAATTATTCCGGTTTTCTTACCTCGGTGGAAACCCGAGAATCCTTTTTACACACCTCCAGGTAATTTGCTTTTTCTTGTGGGATCCCTAGTTTCGTTTTTATTGGACTCGAATATACGAAGTAGAAAATCCGACACTAATAAATACAATCCTAACTAACATTCCAATGTGTAGCAATTAAATAACGTTTCGCTTCCCTTCTTCCTCACGAGAATTCCAAGAAAATAAATTTGAATTCCTTTATTCACATTCGCTCAATCGATAGCGAATCCTCTTCGGAGGAGCAGAGAATTATCACTTCGAAATTGGCAATTGATTGAAATCCTCGATAAAAAACAAATCGAAGAAGAGTTCTTTATTTTCCCACGGTTAGGGATTCATAGAATACGCGAGCATATTATGAAGAGCCGTTTATACGGAAAAGAGAAAGGGGATTCTTTTTTATTTCTTTAGGAAACCCTTTCACGCGCCCCTCCCTTCATATTCCTTCTCCCTCTCGAGTAATCCGATGCGATTTATCAAGCCTGGCGTTCAATATCTCCCCCGCCGCGGCCATTCCGCCTTTTCTTTCGACGCCACTTTGCTTCGCTACTTATCATCCTCTTTAAATCATCCTATTACATCGTGTTCTTATTTCCCTTCCTTTCCCGTTAATATTTATCTAGACAAAGCAATATCCATGAGAGTGTTTGCGAGGGATTTATGGTTATTCCTTCACCATGTACGTGCAAGCCAGTGTTTCTCTCTCCTTTGACGTACCTCTCCAAGAAGTTAGCAGCCTTCTAAACTTTCTCATGAAATAGAAATCATCTAAATCTACTTTGTTACCCCGACGTCTTAAGGGTAGGGGCAAATTCTTGCATCTCAAAGGAGAATGAAGATAAATTTTCACTTTCCGTTATACAGCCTTGCCAGTCCGAAGCAATTATATGTTAATCACTTCTTCCTGAAAATCTTCACAAAATGCAACCACGACTTTGCATCTTCTAATATTTATTGTATTTACAATAATTGATTTTTCGGAATGTATTTGGGTTGTTGTGATCGTGTATTGTTATTTAAAAAAATATCGAGACTTTACTTCTTTTATTATTTTAACATTGATCATTTATTCTTCTATATGTGTCTCTTTAACTGTAGTCGAAAGACGTATTCTGGAAATTAAATTCGATGGCAAAAGACGTAATAATTTTCTACATTAAATATTGCAAATAAACAACATTTAAAGCATTTAATAGAATTATTTTAGCTTAAATAAGTATGTTCCTTTGCCATCCGTTATTTACATGACTCATTGTGAAAGACCGTGAAAGTGAATTTCGCTAAATATTTATATGCTCAGGGTAAATCACTTAGAACTTTGTCCATCAGAAACGTGTAATAGCGACAATAAGAGTTTGAAAAGATTCCTCCAGGTAATACGCTGAGAGCCATAAGGCCTCCCTTTTTGCTTGGGAATTTATGCCTTTTCTCACTTTGGATAAAGTTAAGTTGGAAAAATAAACGATATATCTTGCTTCTCGACTTTCTTTGGATCTTTTTCTTCCACACATTATCAAGCCCATTCCCTTTTTGCCTTCCGCTTTCTGTTTGGAAGAGAATTTGGCACTGGATATGAGAAAAACGAAGGGGGAAATGAAGGCTCATCCTTCACTCTTCCTTTTTTTATTCCACCGCTAGGGCTCGTACCGTAAACGACGAGACTCAAACCGCGATTCGCGAGATAAAATAAGCGGCGACAGAAACTTCCGCACAAAATTCTTATAGTAAGAAATTCTTCTAGTAAGGTAGAATAGTTCCCGAGGTTAGACGCCAGGAACGTCGCCAGGAAAATCCTCTTTCCTTTTTTGAAAAAATCTTTTACCGACGTCACAATCTACGGCCTACGGAATGATTTTTGGTTTGACAAGGAAGGAGTCTCACTTTTGAACAAATGGTGAAGGACTGACTTATCGGAGGGCCCAATTAGACATGAAACCATCGGGCCTCACTTGAGTGGCTTACATTCAAATAGAAAAGATCGAAATTTTGAGGAATGAATCGTATTTTAAACGGTAAGTGAACAAAAAATAACATTTCCTTTAATATTTTTAGTTAATGTCATTAGCGATATACGTACCATATGATTTACTTTCAAGGATAGAATTAAAAGCCTCCGTGCACGTCATTAAAAGCCGCATTTGTCCACAAGGCCGCACTTGTGACCGAAAATAATGATATTGAGCAACTTTTTATTGCCGTTAAGAGGATTTGAAACACATAAATGAAAACGTGATTTCGTTAATGATTCCTTTTACTGGTGCCATACATTTCGTCCTCTGGCATGAAACATTTGCTTACAATCGTTCTTCCTGTTTTATTTCATATCTAGCCAAAATAGGATATTTCTTAAACCATTCTAAAACTGAAGGTCTGAATGAGAAACTTTTGTAAGAATAAAAATACTCGAGTTTTTTAAATACTTCTTTCTTTCTCTTTCAAAGTCATCATCAGTTATTACTTTGATTATTGCAAGCCGCCTTTTCTTTAGCCTATTGTCACCCGTGTATCGTTCGCGGAAATAATGAGTCCCTAAAACAACTTGTTCTGGCATCTATTTCTCATATTTTACGCTCATTGTCGGATCGGTTCATGTATGAGGGGAGCGCATAACTATATCTTTCGTAAATATACTTTCTCTGAATTTTTTCAAGCAATTGCAGCCTAGCTTCTAATCTCCTTTCTTTCAAGGATTCCCAACATGCGTCTGAGAAAATTTTCATAACGCTTTCTTTTCTATCATAGCAGTCTTTAACAAATCATATCGCTTGCACTGCACTTCCTCGAGTTCGCGAGGGCACGTTTCCTTCTGTGCTCCAGTATATGTTATTTGTAAGGAAGATTCCGAGATATTCAATTAAGTCGACTATATTTATATTCATTCCTTTAATTTTGTTCTGGCGGTCCTAAAACAATCGTTTCCTTTCGAAAAAGTGTACTACAGACCATTTATTTGCATTCAGATATAGCTCAATTTTTTGCACTTCAAAAGCTATCTAGTGAGTAATGATGCTTACTAAAACCTATGATACTATGAGCTCCATCTCCTGGATTTTCTAAGGACTTGTTGAACGATCCTCGTATTTTCAACTTTAAGGTATATGCTTAAGAAAACACTGATATTAGTACCGAGTTACATAATTGATTATTAGGGGATAAAAATAATTTTATTCGTCATTTCAATATTAAAAGAAAATTTTCCAGTAGAATTGAAGTATCGTTGTACACTTAATCGTGTATTTATTTACTTGGTTTAATGGTTCGAAAAGTCGAATTTCCTTGAATTTACCACCTTCGTATGAATAATTTTTTTGTATCCAACCGTGTTACGCAGTTACTCTTATTACTCTGCATTTCCCCGTTGAGAATCAATAAGTAATTCAACTAGTCGTTCATAAATTCAAGCTCTGTTTTGTTTATATTTTAATGTTAACTGGTTGATGGCCAGAGGATATAATTTTTACATATTTTAGGAGACAATCTCTTCGGAAAACTATTTTTCTCTATATGTTGAGTCAGTTATTCAATTCAGACATTCGGAAGGAACTGTCTAATTTTGTTTTAAGTTAGATTCTGCATCGGAAAAAGGTATAAATAACAAGTTGCATATGTATGTGTATACTAAATATTTCCTAAGTTTGCAAGCATGAAAAATTCTCTTGTGCGGCCCCATGGCAAAGGTTTCTGCCCCACTGCCCCAGCGCTTCCAAAGCAATGGTCTCAAGAGGGATTATAGGGTAAAACTAAGGGTAAACAATCTCAAGACTTTGTCTGTGGGTGGGTGAAACACTCCGGGTACAATAAAACGTCTGGCGCGAAAGAAGAATATCGATGGATTAGTACCTTTAGTCCTTTCGCGCGGCGGAGTTATCGTAGAAATACATCTAGCTTCCTTACTTTTGCAAAAAATATCTCTACCCTCACATTGAGCACTCAAACCAACTTAAGTGCAAAGAGTAGTTAATTTTCCTTAGGCCCCTTCTCAGTTGGGCTCTGAACCCTTCTCTATGCAACCGCACAGGAGAAAATAAGTTCTTCGACTAAATCGCAACTGAATCCCAGTATAAAGCCGTAGCAAACTTTATATTATTTCCTACGTTTTGCCAAAAAATCATTTGATGTTTTCATTTTTTTACTAACGTGAAAATGAAAATTTTGTCTTTTGCTGATGATACAATGCTCAAGATTTTCGTTTGTATGGTAATATTGACAATGAAGTCAGGAAAAATTCTTTATCAGAGTGAGGGCAATAGCATTTAGTTCTCTGTGCTTGGAAACATTTACTTTTCCTAGGCCGAGAAAGGGATTGCGAATTAGAAAGAATGCGACTTTTTCGCATTCTGATAGCTGAGGGAGCTTTTAATGGCCAGGAATACAATTATTGCCTCAATAAATTCATAACACAATTGAATAATTATCATTAGTTATCAGTCTCTTTGACTACGGTGGTTTTATTGAACACTTTATGTCAACTTTGTAAATTACTATTGAACACAGGTGATCACGCTGTGTTACCGCCTCCCGTCTCTTAGGTTTTTCTGCAGATCCGCTCCTGCCATCAAGTGATCGTTAAAGAATATGCGGTCCCCAGTTATGGATTTAATGACACTGCCATTGATGTATATATATACAATACTGACTTCATAAACACTTAGGCTCGTCTTTTGAAGAATTTTTAAGATATTTAGTGAATATTCTTTACCCTATTCATTATAATTATATAAATCTTATTCAAGATATTGTTTTAATTTTCTATACTGTCTACTGACTTGACTTCTGGAGTCAAGGAAAGAAAAATGTCTGACGAAGGAACTCTTACCGAAGAAGAGGTTTTAAGGATACTGACCTCCGAAATTGATTTTGCTGAGGATTCAGGCTTGAAAAGTGATGTCAGAAGACGAGCCGGACTTCGCTGCTACACAGACAATTATCATTGAACTGAGAACTCAACTTATGGCATTGAGCTGAATCTCAAACAGTTATAAATGTTCAGGTGTGGAAATTTCTATATTAGAAACATAGCTTCCGGATACGATTAACTTTTTTATTTACTAAAGATGTAACCTAAGAGACCACTCTTAGGTTGCATCTTTCTTGCCATTCAAAGTTTTCTATAGAAGCTGTGAAAAAAAACTCAACTTGCTCGTTAAATAAACTTTAGGTAAACATTTATCATTTAATGAGATTAACGACGTAAATAAGAAGTTAAATTTGGTCCCTCAACAAAGAAATCAAGAAAATGTCGAATTATTGAAGTGAATTTCCACACCAGAAGAAAAATATTTAGCTTTTAAGCAGTGGTAGTAATCTCCTCTCCCATCGATCAATTTAATTGGAAATCTCTATCCAGCTAAAGACACAGTTATTGATTTCTCCAATATGCGATCCTTGCATTGGTAATCGCGTGCGGAAACCGCCGCAAGTAACTGATGGTTATGTAGAGGCGATGCACGACTTCCGATCTCACAAGGTAATGGTTTGCTTCATTCGGAAGATATTCAAATCCTCGCAACTGGTGTTGCGTGCGATTTAAGAGCCACGCTTTCAAGACCGAAATATTGCTACTGATCAAAAGACGAATCCATTTGATAAGAAGTATAGTTACCTTAAGAACAGCAATCCTCCCATTTGACGCAACCCTACTATTTTGTTGGAGAATATATTACGTACAACGATCCTACTTCACTTTATAATTAAATGATTTCAACCCGTATCTGAGTTTATTAACAAAGTCTTACATTCAAGAAAAAAACGTTCATTTCGTAAAAAAAGAAATCGCAGCACAACATCAACATAAACAACTGTAAATGTAAACAACTCACAAGAGCAAGAATGCCGTCCGAAAGAATGGCGTATTGGAAATAGGAAGATAAATTCAGATTAAGGAGACCGCTTGAAGCCAAATTAAAGTATTAGGTTCTGAGTTTTTGAGTAATTCCTCAATACCTTAATATCGAAATACTTAAGTATTTAGATTGTTAAACAAAACTAACAATGTCTAATGGAAAAGGAGACGAAAAAGGTCTAGGAGGTTCAGGACTCGGACAGGAGTCTTCTGGTTTCCGGGCGTATGCTTTAGCCAACTAAGCAATCGAGTTGAAAGCATGTCCTCACGTCGATTTGGGATTCTTTATAAGGACAAAGCGATTTCGTTTGACTAAGCGGCTTCGTCCATGGCGTTTTCACTGAGGAAGCGGCCATTCGTAAGGTGGAAGGTTCGAGTCATGTTCCTATCAAATTATTTTCATGTCAGTTTTTCCTTGGGATTTTTTATAGGCGCATGCCTTCACGTACAAGGTAACATCTTTCTTTTCCATGTGAAAAATAATGATAAAAATAATATTAGCTGAAACTGAAAGTGAGACTCACGAAACGTACCAGCGATTTTAAAATAAGGCATTCCCGCTTTTCCCCCACAGATACGAAAAGACACAAATAACCCAATAACAGATTATGATCAAAACCTTGAGTAAAGTCTTCTCTACGTTTCAGAAATCACAAGAAGATTGTTTAGTGAAAAAAAACAACCTAATTATCATAGAAAATCTATAAAAGTGCATTACAACTTTTAGACTTCCATTTTCTTCTTACGTCTCCACTCATACATTTCAGTGCACTAAATAATTAGTTAAGGTTAGTATTTGCATTGGCAAAGAAGGAAATACAATGTAAAACAATGACAATTAATATTGCAATTTTGGACTCTAATTGACCTCGAAAATTCATTTTTAAAATCTTGAAATTTCTTGCGATAATCGAATGAGAAATAAAAAAATACTCAGGTATCCGAGAAATTTTACTATTCATCGCCAGAGAGATTTCGAACTCACACTTCTGCTAGATATTTCGATAATTCGCATACAATGTTAGTCGCTTGTGCTCTATAATATGAAATATTAAATTTATATTCGACGTTATGCATGTTAGGGGAGCCAAGTACACAGTCACGGGTGTTGATGTTAGACAATTGGCCCCACATATCCTTTGATTGCACCCTCTACGCTTCATGCTTCCTGGATGCCACGTCATCCGTGAAGATACCCTCCGTGGCGTCGCTCCGGCAGGCCATTTAATGACTCCTCTCAAGGAGAAATTGACTTCCCTCCCTTTGAAACATCTCTCAAGGAATTTTCGCTAAGATGTGGAAGAAGATGCCCATCCGATTGGCTTCCCACAGATGATTCGGGGCTGAGACTCGATAACGCCGCCCTCGGTCGTTTTCCGAGATAGTAAAAACTGGAAATATCTCCGAAGCGCATCCCAGCGACAGTAATCCTAACACGCTTTCTCCCAACCTTCAATTTTTTATTCTTATCCATTCTAACGATCCTTATCATTTACTTTTGCGACTACTTGGAGATATCACCTATTCGATACCATTTCAGAAGCTTTTCTGCGAATACAGATACTACGGATTTTTATTCTAAAAAAATGAAATGTGCTTTAGCCTTATCCTTAGAAAAGATTGGTAACGATTTCATGAGAATGGTTCTTCTTGCCTCATGCACCGAAACATTCTGTAAAATTTTATTCTGACCTTGGATTTTTAAAGCTGCATCCGTGTATACACATCGACGTAGCAGGGTTAAGTAATCGCTTTTATAAAATAAAGAATTCATTCTCGGGAAACAATAAACACACAATAAATCTGTTCAAAATTCTAAGGATAATTTCAGTAAAATGGGAAAGAAAAGTTTGTTCTCATAACACAAAAAAGGAACAAACACAACCGATTACACGCATTTACTTCATCTGAAGGTATACATCAATCGATACCGGACTAGTCAATTTATTTGTTTATGCTAAATAAATACAATTATCCTCAGAGTTGGAATATCTGAAACTTCAAAAAGTTATGACTGATGGAGTTCTGAAGCTAGACGGTGATATTTAACATTTTACCTTATAATCATATCTGAACAATTCAAATATTAAGAATATTTGAATTGTTAATTTTATTAATTCTATTTAATTTATTAATTCTCTTTTAGAAATTCCCTTGTAACAATATTTTTAATCAGAAACCAGTAGTTCTTTGTAAACGATATTTAATCATATGATTTAATCACACGATTCGTTTCATTTTCACCCAAAATCGAATTGGTATTTGATGTCATCGTAATGAAAGAGTACATATGATTAAATAATTCAGTGGTTCAAAGTAATTCCTGTGAATGGAATATACCTTTCAATTCTAACTTAGCCGAAAGGTTACCAAGGACATGCAAATTCGTTAAAGGAGTGCCTTTATTTGAAGATTATCTACAGTAACGACTACTGAGAGGATTTTTAATTTTAGTTCGAATAATTTTTAGAAGAGTTTGAAAATTATTTAAGAGAATTTCGAGATGATATTTCGTCGAAATGTATTTCCTTTCTTAAACCCGGACAACAGGCAACTAATATACCTTTGAGAAAACCTTTATTTCCCTCATCACATCGACTTTTAATCAAGTCCAACATTCTGGGGTTTTGCCTTTCCCTTATTCATTGGAAAAAGTCACGTTCTGCGATAGAAGAAATGCTTTCGCTCTCGAGGCCGAATCGGTCAGACAAACCAGTAATGTAACTCATTACTTTTAGACCACAAGTAAATCTTAATTTGCAGGAAAAAATTACTAACACTTTCATACAAATAGCAATGGGGTAATGTTTGTGCAGAATGAGATAAATTACGTAAGAGCGCATACATATATGCTGTGTAACATTACCTTTAAGTGAAAGTACATATCAACGAAACGCAAAAAAACAGTACCGTTGCTACCTTTGTTAAAGACGCGTAGTTTGCAGTACACGTTATAGAAATGCCGAATTTCACAATTAAAATGCAATTTGGCACGTGAATAACATTCGTGACTATAACTCGTATTCAAGGTTTACCACTTCGAAATAATTACATCGTTCGATGCCAGGGCAAATGGGTATTCCTAAAAATATATAGGAAAATTGGAATATTTTTTGAGGTATATCCCGGAATGATGTCACCTTGAAACCGTATGGTAATACGGTATTTTCTGAATGGTAATATTCCAAAATGATCCTTAAATCTGTTCACCGAATGTTTGCGGTTTAGAGTGATGGCGAAGATGGGATTTTCTCTCTTTTGAGGGGAAACAATAAGGAATAGGACGAAGATCCGCCTCCCGTTATCGAGAGTTTGCATTTCCTAATGTAGAAAAATGCTGTTGCAACACTAGCACAGAAATATAAAGTTAGTCAAAATCGTTTAAAAACTTACCAAAGTAGAGTGAAAGAAATGCATTTTTTCTATAATGTATCAATTCCTTTGAAAGGAAGTTTTTTTCCATACCTTCAAGCTGTACTTGGGAAATTAGAGTGAATTAACTAACTTGGGTGTCAGTTTATTTTATTTCCAGTCCACAACCCCAGACGGAATTAATTTGCTTAACGTAACTATCCTCTAAAAGTTTTTCCAGCCATCAAACATAAGCACTGTAGATCGCCTTCCGATTAAGCATAGTATTAATATCCTTTAGTCCAATAATCAGGCGTGCTATCTTAATATTATGGAATAGAAATCAGTTAGTTTAGCATTTCCTTAAAAGTCTCAGATCATTTTGAGATTCCTGCTTAGTGAAACGAGGATTGAAACTGAGATTCCTTGATTTTCTGATATTAGCCTTAGCATCCATTGCTTAAGTGTTAGTTGTGGGAATAATCATCTGAATGACTCGTGTTCAATAATAAATGCTGGAAATAACAATGTGATATATTTTAGGTTTATTAATAACATAATCGCAGGAAAAACAAAAATGTTACATTTATAAGAAATTCTGGATCTTGTTTTGTTTGAATGAGTGCCATTAGCTCTTTAACTTAAGAAACATGGAATTTTTAACATCATGTTTTCCTTCAAATCATTTCGTAATTTGGCAGACAAACTTTTTTGAGACAAATATTCAATGGAAAATATTGGAGAGGTCGAGAATTTAGAATAAACGCATTAAAGAAAGTAGTCGCCAGCTATTTTTCGTTTTATTTGCTCTGGAAGAAACTTCAAGCAGGAACGTTTCTGAGAAAATAGTGAATTCATTTTCTGTGCAAATGCAAAACCTCAAAGTTTGTAAATAACATAAGAAAAACAAATTTTATTTCGGGGATAACGCGATCGTTTCGCTAGAGATGGGATGCTCCGTACGATTGGATGCCTTCTCGTCGTATTTCTGTCATCTTTTCGGACAAAGAGAGCGCCATTCTTTATTACTTCATTTTATCATGTTTCGCTCTATAATTAAGCTGTTATTTTTTGGTAATTGGGGATGAAGAATGATTTTCATCCAACAGGCGACGATCGCTAAACTGGCTTCCATAATCTTCCCTGCCACTTGTTTATTCGGTATGTTTGCAATTTGAGTTTTCGACGAAAGAGGCATATTGTAATACACGCTATAAGGAATGAGGGATACTACGCAAGTTGGCTAGAATCTAAAAAATCTGGCCAAGAGGCCAACTTTTGTTTCTTTGAGTCCAGGTGATTTCACGCACTATTGCGTTCCCCCTTATAACTATGACAGGAGTTCTCTTCGGTGATATTTTTCGCCCTATAAAAATCCCTGTTTTTCTCTCCGACTGGATGTTCCACAATTCCTTCCCAGGGGTAACAGTCGTAGGGAATAAAAACCATTGAAATCTTGGAAAACGTATTGCACAGCCAACTTCTCCTTTTTCTTTCGCTAGTATAGCGTTATGTATCTGGCTTGTGATAGCAATATTCTGCCATCTACCGAGAGTTTTTCTTTTAGAGACAATCCCAGCTGTCGAGGCACATGGATGTACGAGTTTGTAGACGATCGGGATTTTCTCCTTCAATCTCCTCCGTATGAGGGAGAGAATAAAGATTTTGGAAAACAACAGAGTATGGCGAGGCAAAAACGCTAATTACGTGCGAGTACTCCCCTTGGGCGAAAGAAAATTGGGTATTGCAGAGTGTAGGAAAGGTCGCTTCAAAACTAACGAGGGTGTAGTAATACACTCGGTTCTTTGGTGTGCTACTTCATTACTTCCTAATTAGGCACAGTCGCATTATTCTGCACGAATGAATACGAATTACTAATTAGGAAATTGAGGGCTCTCGTAATTTTTTAAATACAGAATGCCCTTGTTTCGACGACAAAATTACAAGGGACTATTGGTTACTCATAATTTACAATTACACTTTAATTACAATATAACGAATCTCTGTAAAATTTAATTGCATGTGGCATTGTTTATAAACCGAAACAGCTGATTATTATTTTATTTAGTTTTTTTCTACTCTTTAGTTTTGATTTCATAAAATATTCTATTCCCTTTTTACATTTATGGTGTAGAATTCCTTTGCTCTAGGGTTATCGATAGTAGCCACTGATTTATTGTTTGTCTATTATCTAAAAACTTATATATTTCATATCAAGATTTGGGTTGTGAAATTTGGCTTGCTATGTTTCACAAGAAAATTGAAGTCCGCTCGGCCATTGCGGAAATGACTCTCTTTAGATTATTTAAGGGAAAATCCGATGTAGTTGTGCTTTCCTCGTTATATTCTCAGTGCAGTTTTTTTTTCTCCATTTGAACGAATCTTACCCCTTAAATTGAAATTGTACAAATAGTAACAAAAAAAATATGCAGCTTTTGTAACTTAAATTTTGCTAGTTATATTAAAGAGCGAACTTGGTCCAACATTTTTGTTTCTATTTAAACTCCATTGCATTTCATTAATAATACTTACGAAAGCTGCAAACGAAAATTGTTTGACTGAATTTCATTTTATACTCGCAATTACGAGTTATCTTCATTAAAATACGAACTTGATTGACGAAACTCAAGCAATAATGCTGGAAAATCGAAAATTGTTCCAAGGTATTCTTACACGGATTTGAAATATTTAATCGAACAATGGAAATTGCAAGAGAGCGTTGTATAAAAAGGAGCAGATGATATAGTACTCTACGAAATCAACGCAGAAGAAGTCGCTTCAAGTCTTTAAGTAACAAAACTCACCAGGACGAAAGATGGGAATCAAGATGAACTTAACAAAAACAAAGGTAATATATAATTCTTTTGTAGGTCAAGAACCAAATAAACCGAATGAAATTCCGTTAGATATATACTTATAATACACAAACCTACGAGAGCTGGCGACAAAAGGATTAATGAAGTGCGCAGTGGAATAAAACAAGGCTGGAGTGCCTTCGAAGGAAATGCGTAGATTCTTAAGAAAAGATTTCCAATGGCCGTGAAGAGGAAAGTCTCCGACAAATGCATTTTAACCGCATTGACTTACGGAGGTGAAACTTGGGTGTTTAACGTAGCGATATCCCAAAGACTCCACACAACTCAAAGAAGTATGGAACACTGTATGCTTGGAATCACAAGAAGAGACAGGAAACACAACACTTGGGTGAGGATGACAACAGGAGTGTCAGACCTTATAGATAAGGTAAGATCACTGAAATGAATGTGGGCAGGCCATGTTGCGAGGAGAAACGACAACCGATGGACGTAAGTAGTTCTCAACTATACATCAAGAGATGTGAAGGGACCAAGAAGAAGACCTAAGGAATGGAACAGAAATATCATGAGGTAGTTTACTTAGGGGTGATTTAGCAACGAGAAGCTCAGAACAGAGAGAGTTGTAAAGTGACTAGGGAGGACTTATATCCGACGTCGGATACAAATATCTGATGATAATGATGAAATATAAAACGAGTAAAAGTTGCTTACATCCTGCAATCCATTGAGTGATTAGTTACCACTAATCCCTCAAATGTGTTTCCCAATCGGTTCCTCCAAAGCTCCATACTGTGAGAAAGATATGGAGTAGAAAGGCTTATAACCTTACCACAGACACACGGTGATACTTCGGGGACCCAAATTCTGACCTTACCTAAAATGGAATTTTAAAATCCCGGCTGCCCTAAAACATGTATAATAGCTAAGAAGCTGTCAATATCCACATGGGCCGCAGGTATACATTCAGGTAGTCAACGAAAGATTGAGCATTTCGGTTCACTTATTCCAAGTTTCCCTATGATTTATAACCGAAGAGCACTTTGATCGACCTAGAATTGAAAGCAAGGTTGATTTTTTTCAATGCCTATACATGTATTAAAAATCTATTTGTCTTCACACCTTGTTGCAGTCAAATATATGTCTAAGTGGATGTTTTAAATAAATTCAGTAGTTCACTTCAAAGTAATTCCTACGGAGAAATGGAAACCGCCTGCCTTGGAACCAATGATCACATTACTTGATATCGTAGTTAATTACGTTTGTTAGCTCCACTTTTAACTATTTCTATAGTTCCAAGCAGAATTCCTTTCGGGAAGTGCATCGAATTAAAAATGCACAACGGCAAAGTGTCGTCGGCCGCTAACCAAATAAAAATGACAATCTGTTTGGTCAGATAATAATTTAATCAATTATCGCCAATGTGTTGAGCCGAAATCTAAACCTGTCTCCAATCAATCCTTTTGGAATCCTCAAACCCTAGCCCCAAATAAGACTAATACTGGACCCAAATGATAATTACTCTTCTAAACTGCTAAAATGTTAGATCATCATTAATGAAAAATACCTAATTTAATTTAAATATAAAAAATATTAATTAATATTTTTGAAAGTTTTACTTTTATGGATTTTTCGATGTGTGACAGATTAATACGTATAGTTAAAAGTACCGCATTTCGTCTTCCTAGTTTAAAGGGTATAATGGGATGGGATTGAAATATGTTGGACCACTGATACACATAGAAATTTAAAAGTGAACACATTGTTTTAGTGGAATCTCTAAATAGAAAATTTCATACGGACATTTACCACAACTCAAAATCCCTTATTCTTCTTTGGTTATGAATTGACGCAAGTAATGGCGTATGACCTTTTATTTCTTTTTCTTTTTTTTTTTTACGAAGCGCCGTAAAGTTAGGCAGCGCGCTCGACTGTTGTGCACTCTTAATGCCTATGTTTAGGAGCTCAAGGCGTCTGTCTGTGCTCCCTACGCTCTTCTATTTCACAATTACATAAATACCCAGAAAGCCTCTTTTCGGCGTGTGGCAGGGGGTGTTAACAAAGAGTGTTCGAGTTAACTCTTTAGCTTATTGATGTCGCGTATCTTTCGCGGAGAGAATGAGTCCCTAAAACGACTAGTCCTCGCATCTATTTCTCATGTTTGATGCTGATTGTTGGATCGGCAGAAGTAGTTGAGGGGTCGCATAATATCGATTACGTCTTCCGCAAATGTACATTCTCTGAACGTATCAACCAATCACGGCCTAATCTTCTCTCATGCAAGGATTCCCAACCAGCGTCTGAGAGCATTTGCGCATCGCTTACTTTTCCATCGTATCACTTTTTAACAAATCGTACTGCCTTGGGCTGAACTTTCTGCAGGTCGCGGGCACGTGTTTCACCTGCCGATGCTTCCCATATACTCGTCGTATAATACAGATGAAGCCTGAATATGGTGAAATAACATCGCTCTGTAACCTTTTCATTGCATCTACCAAGTATGCGATTTATAAAATCTAGCTATTTAGTTAATTTAAAACAGTTTCTGGGAATATGTCTTAGAAGTTAAATTATTTGTACGAGATATTTTATGATGTTCAATTGATTCGACAACATTTATACTAATTATACTAATTTTGTTTGGGTGGTTCGAACGCAATTGTTTACTTTCGAAGACATTCACTACAGAGCATTTATTTACATTAAGATCTAGTTGCCAGATCTTACTGATAGTAAAGTTAGGACATTTGCCGACGATACGGTAACTTACAAGGAAATAGAGAGTAAAGAGGATAGATTAACTCTGTCGAATTACTTAGATAAAATTATGAAATGGTGCTATTTTTGGAAATTATAGCTAAATGTAGACAAATGGTCAGTAGTTCACTTCTTCGAATAAACATCTATTATTAAAGATTATCCTTACAGTTTCCGTGGGATAAACCTATTAACAGTAGAATCGGTAAATATATCGTACAATTTGAGCTCTACTAAGGCTTAATGTTTTTGCAATAAACTGTTAAATATTTTATTTAAACCTAAACAATTGTTGATATTAACTCACATAAGAGTCAAGTCAATGAAAATGTTCATAAAATAGGACAAAAATCGGACATTTCTCCAGTAAAAGTTCCCCAATTTTTCATTACTCTCTGCAAGTTAAATTTTTTATTTCTTGCATTGGCTCTTCCTAAGAAGAAATTTGATGCTGCAATATCTTCTACGTGACATTACTAATATTCAATGCAATTTTATTTAATTTGAGAATCTAACAATATTAAAATAAAATAGCCGACAATGCAGACAATAAGAAATTTAAATTTAAAACAATGAAATTTAAAGACAAGTTAAAATGTATTGTTTTAAACATTTTTTTAATTTTCAAGAAATTAGCTATATCGTTATAAGGCGCTATTTTCACTCTGTTTTCTAAGTTATTAAATAATTGATAACAGATTTTTGATCGCTAAATGATAAAATTCCCCATTCTGCCTTTGAGTGACTGCTGAGAAGCTATTTATTTTAAAAGTAAATAAAGATTGTAACTAGCTGAGAAAACACGTTGATTTAAATTCAGATATTCCCTCTTCATGTGTAGCATCGAGGTTTATCAAGCAATGTTAAACTGCGATGTGGTTCATCTCCTTTACTATCCTTTTCTCATCCGGGAGTACACCTCCATCGATATTGAGGTTTAGTGCGCATGCGTAGGCCTATATTAGAGGGAACTGATTGAAGCAGCCACCGCCTTGACTACTAAATGACTCCAAACAATGATTTTCTCGTCCACATTCCTTCCCTTTCCTTTATCATGTCCTTTCCAATTTCACTCTATCATTTATTCGATCCCTCATTTCTCCAGTTCGGTTTCGCCTTTCACATTTATCTCCAGTACTTGTTATCTGCAAGAAGAACACGAGACGAATTCTCAGAGAACCTAATATGCATATGTTTTCCAATTTATCGTTATCACCATTTACGTTCTTAAACTAAGGACAGTGTGCCGATACCTATACCAATATAAAAACATTGAGTCGATCTTTCGTTATTATATCTATTTATTAAATCCTATGTTAGTCAAGTTTAACTTGTCTGCATTTTTATGATAGTAAATCTTAATTGAAAATTATTGAATACTTGCCCAACTTCCCGTAGATTCTAAACGAGTATATATGTTGATTAATTCGATACTTATTCCGACATAAAGGAAACATTAGACTGATAATGTTACTAATGAGAAAGGAATGGCTATGAACTCAACGGAAAGCACCTTTTGTCTATTCATCATTTGTGAGTTCACGTTCACGTACAAACGCTCACTTTTGAATGCGTGTGTGCAAACGAAGGACTTAAACGGAGACATCGAAACCATTCCAAAAAAGCCCTAAAAAGAACGGAAGTCAATACGTTCGGTAACCACAGCGCTTAAACACAACCAAATTTTCTTAGTACTAAACTTCTCAAGAAGTCCCACAAAAGCATTCCTTTTCCTGATCCTGCATTGATAATTATCTTTCTTTCCCGCGTTTTTTATCGTAACAAACCAACAAATGGTTCACTTCTTCTACAGATACATGGACGTGTTCCACAAATCTCCGTATGAATGCTTTAGTTCGACGAGTAAAAAAAGGAGTTTATCGCAGTACATTTACGTCGCACTCGTGTTCGTTTTCCTCCGTCAATAATCTAGCAATACTCCACGCGTCGCTATAAACAATGATGCTTCGCCTGTCGCATACGTAATATGCATAATCAAGCTGGTTAAGAAGCACTCCGACCGCTCCTAAATTAGACATAACGAATTCTCATTGTAATTTCAGAATACTGGAATCGCGTTCTAAGTATGTATAGTTATTTTATATATTAGTACATCACTAATTCTTTCACTTTAAAATGAATATAAACTCCTCGTGTTTTATTTTGGGAAAATGCATGAGCTCGGATTCAATAGTTGGCTTCGTCGTCATGAAGTCAGGTTGTTCACGACTTCCACGATAAATTTTACAAGATTTTTGGGAATTTTATTAAAATTCAGTTTCAATCCAAAATCAAAATTACAAGACCATGATGAAAATATTGAATTTCCTTCTTTTGCTGCTTTTCTCGATTTTTTGCGACTGTTCTTTATAATTTAATTTTACGAAAGAAATACACTCTGTAAGAGAAAAAGTAAAGTTTAAATGCATATCTTATGAAAACGCTTTTACTCGTTTGGGTTGGAACCGGTGATAATTAGGTTAATAAAGTTAGCCTATTATCTGTGCATAGAGATCAGATAACAATCTTCAAAGCTGTGGGACATCTCGAACTTGAGTTTTAGGCACATTTAGCATATTGACACACAAACTTTCTTCTTCATTTATATTCGATTGGCTTGTTCGATTCGATAATTCATGAGTATAATGAAAATCTGTTGGTTATGAATTACTTGTAAGTGGAAATAATAAAGTAAACGTGCGTATTTACTATTACTTGCATCTTATCAACATACACTAATTTTTATAGCCAATGATAAATTATTCTGAAAAATATTTCAATAGTTTATTAATTAAAAATAAATTAACGATTAGTAACGCCTAGTGATTAAAAGTAGATTAACGCTTTTCCTAATCATAATTGCAAATTACAGCTAAAATATCAGTTACATTGGACTTTCATTCGAAATACCAATCAATATCGACTGCAATGGAATAGAATACGTCTTTGTCCAGGCCGACGAAAACGTCTTCTCTTACATCTAACCCTTTATTAATGATAGTATTACATTTTCAGAGGTTATTATATATTGTGGATGAGGTCCTTTCCTATCCATGGCTGGCCGTGGCTTCAGAGCGTTGATATTATCCATAAAGGTTAACGAAATCATTCTTCTTTTTCGGGGAAGGTATCACTCTTAGTATTTTATTATTATCAAATCAATAAATTAACCTAAAAAGTGATTTTGATTAAGTTTCATAAATTATAAGATATGTATATTTATCTTGACCTTTTCTAATAGGAGAAACCGTATGTATTTTCAGAAAAGATATTTCTACCCAATTCTACTATTTGTATCTACGTAATTCAGAAAGGCTGGAGACTGCTATTATTAATAACCACTATAATATAGCATCATTTGAATGAATTTGACATCTCAAGAAAAAATGGACATGAAAACTGTCTGACAGGACCCTGATTCGAACATGGCGTTTCCCCCTTTCCGGGCAGATGCTTTAACCAACTAAGCAATCGAGCCAGAACATTTCTCAAGCCGTTTTGTGAGACTTCGTAGGCAAAGGCAAAGTGGTTTCGTCCGACTCTGCGGTCGAACCTACTAAGGGCGAGGCCTAAGCCCTCGTTCAGAAACCAACCATACAAAGTGGTGGAAAGGAGAACCCCCCTTTAAAGATAAAACGCAAGGAAGAGGGTAAAGGTTACTTTGCACGTTGAGGTGTGCACCTAGGAAAAATGCCAAGGAAAAACGGACATGGAAAAAGTCGGACAGGACTAGGTCCTGGTCAGACTTTTCATGCACGCCTTAAGGTACAAAGTCACCTTTACCCTCTTCCCTGTGAATTTCACCCGATTAAGATAATAATCGATTCATCTTTTTAAATGAAAATATGTGAAGATTGACCACTTCGGGACAATCTTTCGTTAAGGAAATATCTTTAGGGAAATTAATTCATGTTTCTTTCAAAATTTCCTTATCAGATAGAAATAGTAAAAGGGTTTTTCCCAATATATCTATATGAATAAAGATGTCGGGTCATCTTGCGACGAATGCACAAGATGATATTTAAAATACCCTCGAGAAGTTCTTACAAGAGGTTTAATTTCCAAACCCAAATGAGCCTGATTTTGCTCATCAGCGTTCCTTTTCGCTGATTTCATCGCTTCTCTTGTTTTGAGCACTCAGAGGCAAGAGCGACATCTCTCGATAAATGGAGCAGGAGGTCATCGACCTTTTGCACTCGACGCCCAACAATCCACGGTCGGAAAAAAGAAGAACAACGAACGAAAATCCTTCCTCTCCATAATTCTATTCAATTACACGTCTCCTAAAGGGACCTATTTGCGCCCTCTGCTTTGCGACGAAATTAAAACTGTTTCCGTTCGAAGAGCAGATTTGTTCCTGAATTTCCCTTTTTCATTCCTCTGGGATGACATTTGTGACGGGAAAAACAGATGCAGAGATGAGTGAAACACACAGGAAGCGATTCCTTTTGGGATAAATATGAGAAATACTTGACTCTTGTCTCCTGCAGTTGCATAAGGAGGAGAAATTCATATTCAAGAACGTTTGATGATAACCGCGCCTTCGTTTTGAAGGTATTTTCATTGGAAAACTAAGCAAAGGTTAAATATTCTTTCCTGTTGTGATATAGCTTTAGACTATAAACAATGTTTGTGTAATAAAATTCAAAGTTAGACGTGTTACGGTAATTTTATATTTATTGTTTATTACTGAAGAGGAGAATCAAGGAGATTAATCTTTGGATAATATTTTATGGAATTTTGAAAATAACTTCCCGTCTAATCTACATGAGATGGCAGTCGGCACTCCCTTGTACATTTAAAAATCGATTCTAGGTGACAATCTACCAAATTTACACGCAGCAGCAAACTCGCGCAAATTTTATCTGCTTGGTACTCGTCCAAGGAGGGGAAATGACCGACTTTTTGGGACAACCTGATCATTGAATCACCATATTGATAATTTAATCACTACACTGAAATTTTTCCTATTTATCATTTCGAGGATTAAAGTCATATTTATGGAGACTTTGAACGATATTTCTGGAGAGAGAAAATGATTAATATTTTATTTCGGTTCATTTTTCGCCCTTAAAACAAAAAAAACTTGCGTTTCTAAATTAAGATGTCCACCTAACACTGATTTATACAAAACAAACGCGGTTCAAATTCTGCATGCAGCAGTTGCATTGCCCCTCTCTTATAATTGCATTCCTCCCGTCGCATTTTACGGAGATCGAACTTGAGCGATCTGAATCGTGTTTACCCGTACATTTTCTCAAATGGGTCAGCGGTGTGTGTCCCGCATGGAAGCAGAATGAAAGCCACTTACCTAAACAAACCAAAAACCAGATGGGAAAAGTCGGGTAAATCTTCAAAAGGAGCATCAACCACTGGGTTTCGCCATTATTCAAAGCATTTCTCCAATCTTTTCTTTCTCTGGAAATGCACTTTTATTTGATTGGTACGACTTGAGCCGATCCATCAGCACACAATCCATCTTTACCCAACTGCACGCATGTTTACGTCTCATCCCTCCGTATTTCCTCCTATTTCCTTCATTGCCAAATGTCTTACCTACACTTGATTACAACTGACAATTCCGGACTTTCATTAAAAGAATAACAATACGTGCAGGATAACTACATCTAAAAATGTAGAAGTACATATTTCATCATTTAGATGTACATGTGAGGAGATAATATTCATAGATATAGATAAAAATATCACCTCTGTAGAAGGAGAATCAACATATCTCTTGGTGTTACAGTCCCGTGTTCTTACTAACATACAGTAAAGATTGTAATTTTTCTATTCTTTTGGATTGAGTAATATATATTGTTTATTATCTTTTATTGTGTTCTTCATTGGTTCCTTCATTGGGGAATTTTACAAGTAGGAACCATATATTTGAAATGTGGCGATGAGTTAGATGGAAGAGGAGACTTTTAGTCTCAATCTCCTCCAAATATATGCACTTTATTATTACTATTACAGTTATTTTCATACAGTGGTAAGTGACTGAGATTACCTTAATAGCCGTGACCCTTAAGGGTCGCTGCCAAAACATCCGTCAGTTTTTTGACTTTACAGAGCTCACACTATCGAAACTTACTGTGAGCATGTATTTGGTTATAAGACTATGTTTCAAACTAAAAATATAGGCTCGTGTCTTTGTTTCCTACAAATTTAATATATCAAATGGCACAAAAAATTGCCGTGTTTGAAACGTAGGAACATAGTAATGTGGAGAAATATTTTGCGTCAGTAACGTTCAGTAAAATAAGATAATAATAAAGTTTGATAAAATCGATTAATTTCTAGCTGCACTTACTGTAAATATTATTCTAACGTCCTCTTAAATAATCTTCATAAGGAGTAAAACGAGAGTTCACATAAATTAAATAGTCATATGTAGTAAAAATGAGACTCAATAACTACCTTAACATCGAATTCTTCCGCATAATAAACTCGGCATGAATATCAAAGGCGTTTGAAAATACTCTAAAAGTATTCCATCCCTTAGTCAAAGGAGGAATAGTGTCTTTCATAAGAAAGGTCAGGAGTAAAAATATCGGGGTTACATTCACGGCAACAATTCTGTCCCTTTCTTCGCGAATTGCCCACGCTAATCCGCTGAAAGAGGCGTTTCTTTACATCACGCGTGATTCCTTCTCTTATCTCCATTCTTCCATTTCCGTGCCATTTGCAACGCCTTCGCTGGAAAACCCTTCTGCATTAACCCTTCTATCAATCATGCTCCTCCTTCCTTTCTCCGTGTTATGCTAAATAGACCTTGAAAGCGATTACATTTTGGGACGTCCCTGCCAGCATCCTTCCAAAGAAGCTTCCTCTCCGATTACATCTTGGAGAGCTTCCTTTGCTAGAGGGAATGAAAAGAGAGGAAGTGTGAAGTGTCCTTCCACCTTTACCTCGTCCATGTCCAGTGAGGAAAGAGGAAGTGTGAACTGTCTTCCACCTTTACCTCGTCATTGTCCAGTGAGTAAGCAAGAGCTTCTTTTCTTGTGTGGAACTATAAGGAGAGATCGCTCTGTGAATCTGTAATTTGCGTGTGTCTATATGAATCATAGACTAATTTAAGTACTAATCATAAGTAATTTAGTAGTTTTGCGATTAACTTTAATTGTCCCAATATTTATTGGTGAATCTCGGTCTTTAAATATAATCACGGAAGTGATCGAGATGCGCTTTGTTGAATTGAATTTATCTTCTTCGCAAATCTAACCACGAGGCTCAGCTGATTAAAGTTTCAAATCTCTAAATTTGATCGATCGAATAGAAAATCACATCTTTTGAAGTTTTTCACCTCAAAAGGCTTCGCGAGACATTCCGGTTTATTGGAAACCATTAAGTAGCACATGGAGTTATCGCGTAGTATATAAGTAGCGCACTGCCTATTTTCGAGTAGTTTTATCGAAACTTTAAAAAGAACTAAATCGTTGAATAAATTTGAGCAGAATTCTTTTAATTTTATGCTTTCTTGTCGTTATGTACAACTTAATGGAGAGAATTATTAAGTACATTGGGAAGAACAAGAAGAGCGAATTAAATAAGGCCCCAAGTTACCATCTGGTGACTAAATGCTACCTTAGAGAGAACTAAACTGTGAAATTAATGACATTTTCCCACACTCTTGCCATGTTCATAGTGATACTCTATCATCTTCAAAAGGAACAATGTCAATGTATGAAATTCAATCTCGATCAATGAGGGAGTCAGATATAATCAACGTCAGATGACATCCAACGAAGATGCGATCGAACGGAAAGTGGTTTCGGGCAAAATTGCCGCCCATCGCCACGGCGAAATACTCGTGCTTCGTCATCGTCCACGCTGTGACGCGCTTCAAAATTTGACGCGGAATCCGCTCCGAAACTGCGGTGGCTGTGATTGCGACGGATCGTAAAAAGGGGGCGTATCCACTCTCGAGCGTTGACCCTCTCATTGTGCCCGATGCTCGGCACCTCAATTGTTTTCCCGCTCCAAAAATCTGGGAAGTGGACCCTTTGCTAAACACCTGGCGAGTGCCCAGTGCGTGGGCGATGCTATTCCGGCATCTTTCTGATGACTCATTTCACTCGATTCTGCTCCATTAATTCGCCGTCGAATAAACGCAATTCTGAAGCTCCAAAAATGTGAAGGCAGACACAAAATGAGGATTTAATTTTCCTGTCGTCAAATAGACAGCAGTATGCATTCGAGTAGTCTCTTAATGAAAACAATGTTTCATATTTGCATCGTAGCAAACGATGTAAAGTATTTCGCCAAGAAAGTATCTAGTCAGGATATGTTCATTGAGAAGTCACATTTTATTTGTTTAGAATATCTATATACTATGAGATAAAATTGACAGGAAAGAAAAAGCTTGAAAAGAAAAAGTTTACTGTACACAATGAATTGCGGGTGATTGCGTGGATGTTCCTCGACATAAGTTCAATGTTAAATAAGACACAATTCGAAGTAAAACCTAAATAAGTGAACTCATCGGATATCAGGCTTAGAAGTCCTCACTTATCCTCTTAAATATCAGATCTTGATTGCATACGTATAGAGTATTTTATATTTTGAAGCAATGAACCGAAGGTATAATATACTAAGGCCAGGTATTATTATGTATAATTAAATGGTTTTTCGCTCATGTTCATTTTAGGGCACGGTATTATACTGTTCTCTTAGAGTCCAAGAGAATATTATACTTAATTACTTTGCTAATTCATCACATGTCGAAATCGAAATGACCATTTCAATCTTCCTTGGAATATAGGAGGACGAGGTAACTATTCCAAAAATACAAAGTGGAATGTTCCTCTTTTGATTTATTCGGAGCCACCGCATTTGAAATACCTGATTCATTCCCTAAAATACATTTCTTTGATACATTTCATGAATAGGTGGTAGGCAAAAGGTAATGTCAAAAACAAATTGCCCATGGAAATATTTCTACTACCTTTTCGGAAGGCGGAACCAAGTTCCTTCGCTGCTCATTTACTCTCTCTCCTGAGATTTACATGTGAAATATACCGTATAACGAATAAGAGCTTTCAGCATTGCAAATCAACAAAATCTTGACGGATATTTAGCCGACGCTGAAGAAATGTATATAATACTGCGTGAACATCGTATGACTTTATAATTCCATATCTGTAACTTGATAGATTCAGCACTAATATCACTTAACTATCACTACAAGCTTGTTATAACGAAAAAACTAAAATATCTGTACCTAAAATACATCTGTAAGGGAGGTGTTTCTCTACATTAAATAAAAATTCAAAAAGTGATAGATATGGTAAATAGAAATGATAATGAGTCCAAAACACCTAATTAAAAGAATTATGTCTATCTTTGCGTCCGTTATCGCATCACACAAAAACTATCCTACCGACTTTATGAAATTTGAAAGGGTGATAATGTATGTCCTGAATAGACACACAAGCTACCTTTCTTCCCGATATCTTGTATCTTTCGATTGTTAAATGGACCATTATATTTTCTATAACGCCATAGGCGGAGGTGAAAGAGAGAGGGGTGGGGAAGAAAGGGTAGGGGAAACTTTATTATCCCTTAAAACATAATAACTAGCCATTTTCCAACTTTCAACACTGGCGCATTATTACATCTCTTCCCCGCACAGATTATATGATACTTTTCATGTACCTTTTAGTCCCCGGTTCGATCCTAGATGAGGAAAATGTTTTTCGTAAGAAATACATGTAAAGTTCACTCTTACCGTTTGCAGACTTCATTTCTTTCGTAAAATTAAATCAGAAAGATTAGCCGTACGATATCGAGACAAGCACCAAAAGATGGGAAACTGAATAAAAATTCTTATTTTGGCCATGCAACATGGATTTCGATTCGAAATTGCGAGAATTTTGATAAAATAGACGAAAATTTTGTGGTTGTAAGCAACCATTCCTCCTGACGACTTATTCCATTGTTGAATCCGAGGTAATGCGTTTTAGTTCACTTTTATCGTTTGCAGGGTTTGTTTCTTTTACAAAATTAAATAATAAATAATAGTCGTATGAAATAGAGAAATGTACCAAGAAAAGGGAAACTGAATGAAGATTCTTAATTTGGCCATCTAATGTTGTTTCCTATTCAGAATTGCGAGAAGTTTGATCAAGTGAACGAAACTGTTCTAAAAGGTTTTACACAAGTCGTTCCCCCCGACGACTAATTCCATTATTGAATCCAAGCTTGTGCATTTTCCTACAGGAATACATTTGGAATTAAGGTCTATACAAAATGCACGATAATTAATGAGAGGTATGTGAAAAGGAAGAAATTTTATGAGATTTTAGCATTTGCAGTGTCGAATGATTTGCAACGACGAATCTCAGGCTCGCACATACGACCATTTAGGAGAGTTTTATTATTCAGCTAATTTTTGTCAACGGTATTTCAGAATGATGAAACATCGAAATATTCTTTTCGTTGAGTTCATCTACATCAGTGCTTCCCAAAGTGGGCGCTACCGCCGCCTGGTGGGCGCTGCAGCGATCCAGGGGGGCGGTGATGGCCACAGGTGCATTTGGGGGGCGATGAATAACTGTAAGGGGGCGGTGAAAGCATAAAAGAAAGAAGAGAAGATTTAGAAAAATTGATTTATGTATTCCGCTCATAACGCTTAATTTTTCTTTGAACAACGTACTGGACGTTGGCTCAGTTCCCGCATACTCCCTCACTTGCATTGAGGTATGTGCAATCGCGCACTGCTACTGTTCATGTGGTGCCACTTTGGGGGTGGCAAGTGGTGCGACGGCACCGGGACCCGCGCTAACAGGGCCCCGCGGATTTCGATTACAAATATGTTACGAATTACGATCACGTGAGAGATTTTGTGACTTCGCGAGGGCCTCACAGAAAAAGTCATGGAATGACTTGTGAAAACATAACTCAATTAACTTAATTCAGCATTAAGAGGCCAACCGCAGAAACGTTCTTTTACCATTTAAATTAAGCTTAAGAATTTAAAATGTAAATGTAAAACCTAATTTCACCGTTAAATTGATTTAAAACCAGCGTGGAAGCGTTTTTACGCGCGTAAACGCGTGCGAGTTCATAATTTCAAACTTCAATGTTTCTAATTTACACCTGTCTTTACTATATTTTACGCAAAAGTTAGAAACAAAAAAAAGGTAGAAAAAAAATTAATTTACAGGGGGGCGCTGAGTAATATTATTTCTGGAAAGGGGGCGGTAGGCCAAATAAGTTTGGGAACCACTGATCTACATCTACCCCTGCAAGCTGCCTTTCGGCGTATGGCAGGGGGTACTTCAGCCATGACTCTGCTTCGATCACTGTCACATTTCATAGAAGAATGTAGAGTAAGTAATAACGAAATTTCATGTTTCATTTGCTACATTGTCTATGTATTTTATTTCCTGAGAGTCGAGTGAGTCGCTATTGGTATGTAGTTATCAATTTTTACTTCCCATTGTTTCTTATTGGGCAGTTGAGCTATTCTGAGTGGATGTGTAAAGGTGAATGGTTGCCTAATTTTAGAGAACCAGTTTTTATAAAGCACGCAAACTTGCACATTTGAAAAAACCGACGACATACAGATTCCTTTTCGTGTATTTATTGGTCTAAGGTTCGATCCCATAAAAGTCTATGCCTTTCTATAAGATATTCATGTAAACTTCATTTTAATCTTTTGCGGCCTCTATTTCTAAAGCAAAATAAAAAAAGAATCATCACACGAACTGGATACAATTTTCATAAGAAAGAAATTTTATAAAATCATATTTTTATCGTCGATTAAGGATTTTGGCTTCAGATTGTGAGAACTTTGATTTGAAAATTTTTGTTTTTGATAATCTGTCCCATTGAGGTAAGTTAAGATGAGAGGTGTTAGTTCCTCTTTTGTACTTACATACAAATACGACTACTTATCCTATCTTTATTTTCCCCGTTGAGAATCGACTGGCACTTCAGCTAGAAGTAAATAAAATAATGACTTAGCAAAAAAATCACAGAAGAAAGGAGATTCCGTGGTGGTACAGTGGCACACACATTCCCCGCCGTACATCACTCTACTAGGCAATCCCCTGCTCCTGTCACATTTCGTTTCTTAAATCTACTCACACCAATACACTAATTATAACCTATTTACATTACATGATACACTGCTTTCACAACTATTTTAACAAATACAAGTATTTTACAACTACATTTCGATAGAAAATTTCTTCTTAAATGATTGTGAATTTTTAGGAAAGGACTTAAATAGCGATTCAGGTAACATATTCCACTCGGCTATGCCTCTATTCAAAAAATAGTATTCAGCTATATTAGCTCTTTGCGGTCTAAGTTTTATTTTATGGTAATTACTTGTTCCTAAAAAATTAGCGTTTCGATGAAGGTTTTAAAACCTTCCCATCCGCAATAATCTGGTAAACATAACCCAGACTGTTTATTTTCCTCCTCATCTCTAGCGATTCCCATCCGAGGACCTTTAGCATTTCTGAGACGCTATCTCTTTTCCTAATCTTACTCATAACATAACGAGCTGCCTTTCTTTGAACTTGCTCTAATTTCTTTATGCGACAATTCTCATAAGGATCCCACACTGTCGTAGCATTTTCTACCGCAGTACCTGTCGTAGCATATTTACATCGAAAGGCAGCTTGCAGAGTATTTATGTAGATGTAGATTCCCAAATGCCCCAAAAATCGGTAATTGCCTTCTACAGCGTATGCGTCACGAATTGTATCTCGGTGATGATTATCATTATTAACAATTTTGTAAAAGCCAAACAGATTTTGCAATGAAAAGGAAAGTATAAAACAGGCATTCAAAACTTTACGATCGTTGTAGACAAGTAAGAGATAAGAATAGGGAGAAAAAGGGAGAGAATTGTTCAAAGAAGTGCACAAAGGAGCAAGAAGGGAGAGAAGGAGTTAAGAGTGGGTCTGAGGTTACTTCCTTTCTCATCTCACGTCCGCAAACTCGATTTGGTGAGGAATCCTCAGTTATGGCACAAAGGAGAGGAAATGGCGAAGGAGATCTCTTGAGAGGGAATAAGGGATGAAGGTGAGGCGTCGCAACGGAGAACTTATCATATCAGCAGAGGTTTCGAAAAAGAAGGAAAAGTATCGGTAGTAAAAAGATACGCGAAGAAAAAGGGAAGCGTGATCCGAGTGAGAAAAGCCATTCTTTTTTAATGGGTCTCGGAGATTAACAGCCAAATGTGGGTGTTGTCAATTTTCTCAGATTGAGGATTAGAAATTGCGTATAAGAAAAGTGAACGAAATTGCGGAGATTAGAGGAAGGACGAGGATTTTTCGCGGAGCGCGTGGGCTGCGTCTTATCTCGAGATGAGGATTGTTTACCTCGAGATAGTTGATTAGTGGGTTAAAGGGTGTGAGGAATGGGAGGGCTTTCGATAAGCATTATAAAAGGCTATTTTCGTCTATTCGACTTAAGATATCTTGTGATAGGGCCGGAGGTTACTTTAATTATGTAGAAATCCCCTTGGAGTGATGAGAATATCGCTAGAGAGGTGGTTGATGAGATTTTATGTCTGAAAGGATTGATAGGAGAATTATTTACTTATGAGCTTATCGATAATTCTTCGCTTGCCTTTCTTGAAATCGTTATTTGAATAAGCTTGTTTACAATTGAAAGAGGAAAGCGAACCCCAAACGACTTTTATCAACGATAAAGCCCGCTAGTTGCAGAGATACCCGCTCTTACATTAATACACTCACATGGATGCCAAGTATATGCTTTACCGAAGATGGAATTACAAAACTCTTGCGTAACATTACGACGAATTAATTCCGAATACATTTCAATACTCTAGCCGGAATACCGGCTAGAGGCGGTAGCAGGCAGAAAGCGTCGCCCATTATCTCAAAATTATATTTACCTAGTCCAAATAGGGAGGAAGTGTCCCAATAAATTGAAAGTAAGCGAATGTTACGCCTGTTTATAAAAGCGGATTAAAGTAGGACCCAGGAATTTATAGGCCTATCTCACGAACTTCACTTTCAGGAAAACTAATGGAGCACGTCGTTGTTAGCTCACTTATTAAGTTATTAGATAGTAATAGTTTCCTCAATAAAATCAAACACGGATTAAGAAAGGCCCGATCATTCGAAAATCAACTAGCTTTATTCGTCTACGATAATTAAAGCATGATATAACGATTTAATTAACATTAAAAGGTGGTGTGAATAATGGCTATAGTAGATCTTATTTTAATTAAGTGCTCTTTGAATAATTTCATTGAAGTGAGCGCCGGAATTAGGATATAATTCAGTTGAATACCTCGGAATCACTATTACAGATATCTTATAAAATAAGTGAACGTATCGTTTTAATTAAGTGAATGCCCTGTAATTAATGCCTTCGAAAGGAAACTATTGCGTCCAAACTACCCGTACAAAATCAGTGTAATGAATATAAATGTTTTGAACTCAGTTAAATACCTATGAATCACTCTTATAAATAACTTACACTGAAGTATACCTATCCGAAACATCTGCGGAAAGGAAACTACGAAGCTCGGTTTTATAAAGCGTATTACAGGTAAATTCTCCGAAAAGACTAGAAAGCGTTGTATTTATCTTTGTAATGCCCAATCTGGAATATGCGGCGGGTATATGGGAACCAGCAAATGAAACGTTTACCGGCGAACTCGAGATATTGCAGCGCAAGGCGATACGATTTGTAAAAAAGTGATATGATGGAAAAGTAAGCGATACTCAAATGCTCTCAGACGCTGGTTGGGAATCCTTGCAAGAGAGAAGAAGAGGCTGTGATTGCTTGATAAGTTCAGAGAAAGTACATTTGCGAAAGACCTAATTGGTATTATGCAACCTCCTTCTGCTACTTCGGCCGATCCGACAATGAGCGTAAAATAAGAGAAATAGATGCGAGGACAAGTCGTTTTAGGGACTCATTCTCTCCGCGAACGATGCGCGATAACAATAAGCTAAAGAGGTAACTCAGTATTTACAGCCCCTGCCATAGGCCGAAAAGTGGCTTGCAGGGTTTTTATGTAGATGTATGCGTGTGGAAGCTTCTTAAATAAGTCGATGGAAGATTAAGTGTTACATCTCACCTTCACTCATACGATAGTCTGCCGCCAACTCATTTTACGAATTATTATTCTCTCTGTTTATGAATATTACTGCCTGGAATCATTCCTTTCTACCTTCCACAAAATAACTGCAATAATGCAAAAATTAATGATATTCTCTTCGATGATAAAATTATTAGGTTAAATTATTAATTTCTATTCTTTTTGTACATATGTAATTAAATGAAGACTAAGCTTATATGAGTGAACAACTTGGATAAAGGATAAGGATCTTATTGATTTCTATAATGTTTTTGTGGAAACTGTATTTAATTAAATTTTGTATGACGTAATGAAGAAATCAAGTCAATTGTTCGGAAAAGTGACTATTATCCATTTTCACTTACAAGAACTTAAAATTGGCTCACACCGTCTATTAAATCAGCGATTTGATAAACAAAAAAGCCGAGTATTAATTGGAGGAAAATTCAACTAGGCTGAAATAGTTTCTCGATAACGACTTTTACAGCATGACAAGAATGCCTCGGAGATTTGATTATTCTCTTACTCTTACTAGTACACTTCATTTCCAAATTTGTTCTTCAAAGCCAATCTAAGGCTATTCAAAGCTAATTAAATCCAATTCTAGGTAAAGGTAAGATTAGTCAATTTTCTGCCTTGTGTAATTTATCTAAAATACAATTCCTTTGTTTCTTTTCACATCGAATGTACCGTTTCTTGGTCTTCTTCTTAGAGCAGCGTTCCTGTTTTCAAATAATTTAGCCTTGCGTCTTCCGCGTCAGCTCTATACGACCCGCGAGGTATTTTGAAATTTTTAATACACCGTCATTTTTTACATTTCATAAAGTATTTAAATTGGATATAACATTCAAATGATGTTTTTTTCGATGATCATAACGCGATTGCAAGGATGGATCATAACTTCGCAACGGATTTATTAAGGAGACTACTTATGTAAAATAGGCTCACCGACGCAGGAATTAGCAGCTGTGTAAGTCCGAAAAGTATAATTTCTGGAAGAACACTTACCTGCAATGAAAAAGAAATGAAATTAAAATACATAAGTAGCGAAATGAATAAAATATTTCATGTAATTTAATTATCTTTTATCTGAAAACAGTTAAAATATGTGTATGAGTACGTAAATTTGAATAACTTCTTTTACCAATGAATTAGTCTCTTAATTTAGTAACTTAATTGAGTAAAATAAGCACTTGTTCTTTACTGTCACTGTATCATTAATTTTCAAAAGTATTGATTATGTCCACTTTGAAATTTTCTCTCAATTTTTTAATAGTGATATTTCCTACTTAATTTTACATTTGTGTAATGAATCAAGAAAAACCTTGTGATATCAACATCGTATGCGTCTCATTTATTTTTGCATGGAATCGATTTAAATACCCCAAAATTGTGTATAGCATTAGAAGGCAATTGTACGAGATGACATTGACAGTATTAGAATGTTGCCAATGTCAATAGGATGAGAACTTTCCAGTGTTGTCAATTATGTCCATCTGTTAATATTTCATTGATCATTTGTACCTACTTGCTTTTCTTAAAATATTGGTATTTTTAAATCGATCGCTAATAATTACTTTTGGGTACAATCAATTTAAATTTGACTTGTCTAATAGCGATATTAAGCTTTAAAGAATCATGTTTATGTAACCGTTTACCTTTATTTTTTTTTTTAATTTGAATTTGAAAAATGCATAACACCACACAAAATTATACGGTAAATTTTCACGAATCAAAACCATTAAAATATGCAAAAAGAGATAAGAAGACAGCTTTAAAAATAATCTACAGTTGACCGTTCATTTTTTTTATTTTCAACTGGAGCTCCAGGCAGATTTGACCTCAAATCCATCAAAACAAACCTTAACGAATCGTTTGTGTCCTCACGGATACACCGGTACACGTGTAACAACAATGCATTACTACGAACAAGCACCTTTTCCACACCCGCAAACTGCAATAAATGTTCCGAATATTTCCGAGCGCAAGAGATTCTTCTTGGAAGAAAACCCGTCCACTGATCTCATGAGTAATGGCGCTTGCGATATGCTTTTCTCTGAAAGACGTTTTTAGTTGATGACGCAGAGGAAATATTTCCCTCTCCACCCTTTCCCACCATTTTATCATTTTTCTCTTTAATGCGTTCCTTCCTCTCTCCATCCGTCTCTCATATCCTTCATTTTTTCTCCCTTCTGACCTAAATAAGAGCCTCAGGCGCCATGCGTGAGATTTTCAAAATTAGAACCGGATTGACATTGCTGCGAGCATCCACTCTCTCTTTCTTCTTCCGTTCATCCGTCTATTGCTATGACAATGACTCCATATATACCGTAGGCTAATAATTAATGCTCTTAAATCATCATCATTGCTTATGCAACAGAAAAGTGTCGAATGTCCAATTACAGCGAGACGCAGTATTCGAAAAGCACTCTTTCCAACTACAGTTCAACGGATCCCACAAACGCCTCACTTGACCACGAATCAAAGATAAGGATCTGCACGGATACAGATGTCCGCAATAGACTGCAAATCCGCAAGAACAATTTCTCCGATCCGCCACTTTTCTTTCGGATATCCTCATTAATTAATTACACATCTCTATCGCCGATATATCTCCTCTCCTGATGATATGTACTGAGAATAATAACGTTATAAAGCGCATACACGGAGAATCTCAACCCCCGCTGGCTGGATTTTCCGAACGGCT
Organism: Ladona fulva; assembly: GCA_000376725.2. NCBI lineage: Eukaryota > Metazoa > Arthropoda > Insecta > Odonata > Libellulidae > Ladona > Ladona fulva. The sequence goes on along the minus strand of KZ308324.1, from coordinate 654,747 downwards.
AGTGTGCTTGCAAACTTCGGATTTTTGTTTTTGAAACTCTAATGAAGTAAGTAGTGAAAAGTCTGTTATACTAGATCAAACATATGATCGTCCAAATGAGGCGTCGTTCGGACGATGGCGTCATAATTTCTATTATGGAAAACAGTGCAACTGGATTACCGATATATCTGGACCCAGATATCACTGACCATGTCTCGTCGAATTTTGTCGTGTCAGGGACACCTCAGCGACGTAATAGAGAAATCAATATACCGGTCGAAATTTTCAATGGAAGAAACACTCAGCTACTAAGAGTAATTGTTTAATTTTGTAAGACTGAGATTTAGTCTTATAAAATTACTCTTACGAACGAGAGCTAGACAACACGTTCTCACGAACAGACAAATCCCACCCCAACAATCCAACCCGTTACACGATAACTGTCGCAAATATGCCTTACAGATAAATTGTCGATCATTGTGATTTTTTAATCCAAATACGTTGTCCGAACATCGTGGAAAGCCAAATAAATATAACCGACGAGTCCTTCATATTTTACACCAGGTTTTTACTTTACCACAAAGAGGTGGCACCAAAACCATTTTGACCAAATATTTTTCGTGATTTCATTTCCCTTTCCAGATGGTAGACTCATTTACTCGTAGATATGGTATTGTCATTTTGAGAAGCATACGTGCAACAAAATCAGTATGGGAGACAGGAGTCGATTTTTCTTCTCTTTCAAACTAGTCGCGTGTTTTCTTCTTTGTACAGTAATATTATTATGGATACCATTAAAACAGGATCTAGTTTCTCAGACAAGTCCTATTTTATTTCTCCTCTCATGGTTCATGGAATACGACTAAGATAGTTCCGATTCTGTTGGATTTAGAATTAACATGATTTTGCGCGATTCCGAGGAAAGCCATGAACAAGTAAAAAATAGACCTAATATTTCCTCATATTTTTCCTTTTCTCGACAAGTTTCGCTAACTTGATACCATCACCGCGCTGAAGCTAATCTGACTGATAATGTGGTAGTTGCCAAATATTCTGTGGAGATTACAAAGTTTATGAATACACTTAATTGCTAATATATGTAAATTTAAACACGCTGAATTAATTAGATTTTAGGAATACGATGTTTGAGTTTAGCATTCCGCTTGCTACTGTCATCAATAGAGTTCTGTCGTTGACGGACAAGACTCCAGGAAAATTCCTTTTCAAATTGTTGTTCTACACTATAGCTACGAATGCGCGACTGTGAATATTCAACTTATTAGCGATATTGATAGCCGTTCACTTCTGGCGTTTAGATTTCATGCACTCATATATTAAACTCCCTTTCATTTATTAAAAGTCGTTTCACAATTTTATTATTTCCTTACAAAGTTGTTATGTATTTGAATTATGCTGACAAACAATGGGATACAAGTCTACTAACTCTACCAACTGTAATGCTTTTGGTCTTGTAAACCTTGTATTATTAATTAAATTCGTTTAGTTAGTTGTAGATAGTTTCCAAGGGATGTTAATCATATGTAAATGGGGGTGTGCCGTCACATCAAGAGACAATTATGACATCACATAGTCTTAATTGACGAAAAAAGCGGATCTGATAACATTCCGTTAAAATTAATTACCATCAATGAATAACCAATTTTAGGGAAGAGAAAGTTTGGTGTTGTGATACCTCACGATACAGCTTTCCATCAATATCAATACTAAGTTCATAACTCTCTGGCATGTAATATTTATTTCGCCAAACAATATTTTCTCCCTTTAAAATATCCGATTCAATGAAACTGACTTTAAAAGAGAGGAAAAGAAGTAAGAGTTAAGCGGAAATGTTTTGTAAACAAACAAAGGTTTTCTCCCTTATTTGGAGCAATCGTAACATAACAGTCATAATCGCTTCGTTAAGCGGATGGACATTGAGAAAACAAGCGGATGTTCCCTTCTTTTAAATACAACAACTGATGCTGTGCCAACTTTCTTCGGCGCTGAGAATTGCAAACAACGAAATTGGCGTAGGAAAGTGTTTTTTGATAAAATATACCGTTATTTTACTAAAATTTAAAAGAACAAAAATTATCCGCGAAACTGCAATAAACGAGTAAAAAAAACCACAAATACATTTGAGCGGGATCATTTATTCACGACCATATAAATACCTTAAATTTAATTCTGGTTGTTAAATACACGGCTGTAATCTAAAGGTTTACCGTCAAATATAAATTTTATCATTATCTGATTTATGACACGATTAATTAGGTTTTTTTAAAATATGGCTTGGTTAAATTAATCCTTATTAATATGAAACTCGATATTCAGTTCCTTTAATGATAAACCTCGAAATAAAACACTCGAATTGTAACAAAATATATAATATCAATTTTATGAATAAAGTCTCATTGAAATATGGAAAATAAACAAGACGATTAGATTAATTTCTTTTGCGATATCAAGGTGTTATCTAAACAAGTAAATATGTATGAGTTATAGTCACGAGTGACCGCTTTGGTGCGTTCTTTTAACGCTGGCCATTTTAATCGTATGGGCTGCATCGTTCTGGATTCGCACTGAGATTATTCTGTAGTCGTATCGAAGATCTTCAATTGCTTTTTTGGCGTCTATCCCTTCTTTGCATTCATAATATGGCATAATTATGTCGAATATGTATTTGTTTGAGAGTTATTTGGTTACATCTTTACTCCTCTCGAGTTCTGACATATATTACAATTGTGGAGGTAATTTATCGCTTGAAAAATATCTCATTTCTAAGTTGCTGTAGAAAGGGTTTCCGTGACATATTTTACGCAAATTTATGATTATGTAATAGGAATTTTCAATCCCAGAGTGGTTATTCAATCTGAGAATTATGATTACCTCAGTCCTTGATATACGGGATTCTTTAAATCGGGAAAATAAGACGAAGAATTCATAATTACTGAAAATATATTTATATTGAAGAGATTAAATGTCCCAAAATTAGTAACGAATGAAACTGCTATGCGAGAGTGAGGATATTAAGGCAAAAGAAGGACAAATTAGAGTTGCTTGGTGATTGGGTTCATGGAGATGAATGTTCTGCCGATTTCCGTAGTATATAAATTTTATTACATAAAGTTATTCGTTTCATACAAAAATACAAACCAAATCAAACAAGAAAGCACACAATTCTCTTCGAAATCCCAGACGAAAGCACTTATTTATGGATTGCCTTCTATTAAGAGACAGTGGTCTGGAGAAGACATTAGCAATAGGGAATATACATGACCAAAAGAACCACACATATAACATTTATAGCCAATAATTACCTGAAAACACAAATTAAATATTTTACAATAATGAGGGAGAATTAAATTATAACATTTATATAAAACTCAATACATATTTGAGATTGAGGAGATACATATTTAATATTCTCAAAGTTTGACATTGGGGTTGTCGGAAAAAAGGTTTGTATGAAATCGTGCTAAAACAGAAATGAATCATTAGTTTGCGATTACAAAATTAAGTTTGCAGTGTTAGTCTAGAAGTTAAAGTGATAGCAGTAGCTTTAAACGCAATTCCACATAACTGAAAAAGTAATTCGAGGTTAAGGGAATGTATTATTTTGTAATGGAGGATTAATAGTAATGCATTCTTTCGTTGTACGTCACTCATTTCTCTTCCTCTTTACTCTTCGTCCCAATTACTTGACAAGGAGCAGACGGCACACAGCTCCAAAAGGCAAATTATCTTAAAAATGAATGTTCACTTATTTCTAAGAGTTTTCAACCATTTCCGCCTCCATAAAAATACTTCTTCGCCGGAAAAAGTCCACTGGAAAAAAAGGGCCCCGATATTAATTCCTCTTCGCAGGCGTCTGCCACTTCGTTTTGCCTTCAAAAAATTTCCGACGAAAAGTTATCGCCCCGACAATAAGAAAAATGCGCTATATTGTTTCAGCGTTTATAACATTTTTTGCCCCGCAAAGAGGCCGATTTTTTCCCTTCGCCAAATATCCTTCTGTTTTCGGGCGTCCTCATAAATCGCCTCGATTTTTATCCCGCTCTTATCTCTCTTTCGTATTCCCTCTCCGCATTGTCATATTCGCCTATTTTTCCCTCTCTATCTCTCCCACGAGTGTTTTTTTCCTTTCTCAGGCGACGCGAGCGCCGCTTTATCGTCAGTTTCTCCCCAGACGCCCTCCGTGGCATCAATCTTCCACTCCTTCCTTTGTTCCTTCAGGGTATTCCATCATCTATATCCGAGCCTTACACAGCGTAGCGTTTTTGTCTTCCGAAGATTTTTCCTTCCCGCCTCTTTAAAGCCTTCTCAGTCGAGTCCTTTTCGACGCCTCTTGCTTTGCTACCGTGTTTCCGTTCTCACCTACTTCCCTTCTCTTTATCATCTCTCTTCTTTGTGTTTTCAACTGAGTGCATTGGTGGACACTTCCTTCCTTCGAGTTTGCATACTTTATCATCCACGCTTCCCCCTTCCTTCCTTTGTCTCTCTTCCTCTTCTTCTTTCATCCGTCTTTCTAGAGATTCTCTTTTAAGTGCTTCATCCTTTCTGGGGCTTAAAGGTCGAGTCCACAAAGGATTTGTTTTCAATCGTGTGAATAAAAAGCGTTGAGCATCATTGTCTTATTTGAGGTCCTTGGATCTCGTAAAGCAGCCACTGACATGTAATTAACCATTGGAGAGTAGCTTAGCGACCAAGAATGTCACGATCAAATGATATCTATAAACAAAATCCACTACTTCGGCCTCGACTTTGTGGTAGCTATTCATGATGAAAAGAATAAGACAACACTTATACTCGTTACCACAGGTTATTAAATAAAACAACCTAGGTTTCTACGCGTCGCGTCATTGTTAGGTCCTATAAATTACCTGACGATGTCCTATATATTACCTGACGATGTCCTATATATTACCTGACGATGACGCGACGCGTCGAAACCTAGGTCGTTTTATTAAATATCCTGTGGTAACGAGTGTAAGCGTTTTCTTATTCTTTTCATCTTGGATATCTATAAAGTTTATATAACGGATTCTATTGATGTTTAGTACTAAAAAACAGAGCTTATACAATTCCACGGAAGTACACAATAAAAACCAAGATTTTATTTACTGTTTCTCTATTTCATTTTAAAGTTATTGTTTCTCCCTTAGTAATAACAGTTATTACGGAACGCTGAAGTATCGTTATCGCTAAAATATGAACTCTGTTTGCTATCAATTGCGATTCAGAAAAGAATCAGAGTAATGGTTGAAATCTCTGATATAGGAAACACTAGAAAATGGCAAATTGAATCATAATTCTGAATCCGCGGAAACTGCCTTAATATTTTTCTATTATGGCAGAGAATCAATTTATTCTTTTACTTCTATTGGAAGAGAGAAAAAATAAAAGGTTTCACAGCTGAATGATATTTGATAACAAATAACGTATATTAGAAATGTCAGTCTGGTGAAATATAAAGTTGTAGAAACAGCATATATTTTCTAAGAAATGTATTTTACTCATTATCTAAAATATCGATTCAATTGAAACTGTCCATCAAATTACTGAGTATCAGAAATACAAGCATGCCCCGTCTTTCGCGGCTTTATCTTTCGCGTTTATAGCTCTGCGCCGACGCTCTTAGTTCGCAGAAATCCGCCAACAGAGGCACGGTTTTCTTGGCTCCAATCAGAAACACATTCGCCATCCTTGATAATGATCTTTTGTGCTTTACATATATACCTACTTTTTTGGCAAAATGTATTATAATATTAAACTCTTGTGGTATAGGAAAGGTTATTATAATTTGTATGCTTTCCAAAATTCTTAACCTAGGATCAGATTTAAAAAAAAAGGTAGTCATCACGAGGAAGTTATATTATTCTCATCGGCAGAAATATTTGAAGGCATAACGTCAATACTCCTCAACTACATTTAAATTCATGTAAACTTACTTCTCGTAAAAAGGCTCAAGGAGTTTGTTCGAATTTCCCCGTCTCGAAAAAAGTGCAATTTATACCCGCTCTTTGCTCAAATTAGTTTATTTCTCTCATCCTTCCTCCTTATGTTTACCATCGGCTCCCTTTTCCCACTTTCTCTACTTCCCTATCCATTTCTCCACTCTCTCATCTCCATCCCACTTTTATCTCTTTATCCCACTTTCTGCATCACCTCTCAAATATTTCCTCGGCTTAGAAATTCAGTTCTGAGGGACTTCCGGAAAATTCACCCTTTTGGATCCCATTTTTCCGGGCAGTTTTTGCCCTTCTTCGGAAGTAGGCCATGGGATTCTTCACGTGAAACGCGCTAAGCGTGTTAAGGCTCGCGACGGAAGTGAAAAAAAGAGGATTGTGAACGCATTTGCGTTTATGCTTGTCCGAATGTTTCCACGGCGCGGAAATTCCTCACTGAATAGAATATCGCTCCTTTTCTTTCAAAAGAACGTTCTGTTGTAACCTAAAATGTTTTATTGGCTCAGAAGGGAAAATCTACGATAAACTTCAAAAATTTAATCCGCAAGAACCCTGTAAGCGGAAGAGTACATTCCATTCTATTTATGAAGGAAACCAGAATAATAATAAATAATCTTTTCTTCCTGTAACAGGGAGTTTAAGAGTTGCCATACCATCGGCCTATTTTGCCTTCATTACCTATCATCTTAAGTATACAAAATAAGGTGTTACATGAATTATACCAACTCAAAACCTCATTTCTAAAAAAATATGCGTGCAGTTTCAGATTTAATGACAATTATTGAAAAATAAGGAGATTGATACATTTAAAAAGTCTTTTTGGTAGCAACTCAGTCCATTAACCAGTGTTACGTATTTTTTCGAAAAGTATACTTAAAGTATTTTAAAGAGATTCCCTGGAGCCGGTAATATCATCTATATTATAGTGTTTGGAGTGTTTGAGGGTATGCATGAATTTTTGCCTGAACTCGTGAGCCTAAAGTCGAGAAACTTTCAAATATGAAGCATTCAAAGTCTACAACCCGTAGATAATGGGCTACGCCTTATTTACCTTCCGGTCCCCCGTTCTATCTCAGACAAATACATATTTCCCGTAAAAAATGCACGTAAACTTCATATCATTGGCAACAGGCATTATTTCTTTTGCAAAATTAAATTAGTAAGAGCAGTCGCATGAAATCGAGACAAGCGCCAAAAGATGGGAAATCCAACGAAAAATTTTATTCTGGCCATAGAATATTTTCTTAGATTCGAAATTGCGAGGATTTTGACATTATACACGAATATTTTCTGAAATGTTGTAGTTGTAAACAACTGGTCTCCCAGACGACCAAGTCAATTGATGAACCCATGCATTTTCCCCTAAGAATACAAGTGGAATTCACTGCAGGTTAAGGAGTGATTATTTACCACGAATCCCCCAAAACTGTTTCCAAATCGGTACTTCCAAACCTCCATATTATGAGCAAGAAATGGAATAGGAAGGCTTATAACCTTACCACAGATACACGGTGATAGTTCGGGGCCCCAGCTTCTGGCCTTTGGTAATGAAACCTCGATAGAATCGAGAGAGGGCCATTAGTGGACCTAAGTAAGTATCCATGTTGTTTCAAGAGCCTATCTTTTAAACCTCTGCAATATAACCTGGTAGATTTACTTAAAGTGGAATTTTCATATCCCCGGGGCCCTAAAACATATATAAATAGCTAAGAAGCTGTCAAAATCCAAATGGGCCGCAAGTAAATATCCAGGTTAATTTATTGCAAGTTTCCCTATGATTTACAATTGAAGAGCATTTCAAGCGACCGAGAGTCGAAAGCGAGGTCATTTTTGATTTTTTGCAATCCCTAAGTAATTCATCTTTCCCCAGTCCTAAGAAAATGAGCCACGTGTTACTATTTTAATGTAAAATTGAATTTATTTTCCCTTACAAGCAGTCATATAACTTTTGTGGAGAATGATTTAATTAAGATAATCCCTTATGAGTGGAGATATATTTTTATAAGCATCTTCAAAATCCTTAGAAAAGGATTTAGCTTTTATGATTAATTTTTAGCGTAAGTTACACGCTAGGACTTATTCATATTGATATCTTATGTATTTATTTCATTTGATGGAAAACATAATTGATATTCACATTTGGAGGCGCAGTATGGATTGTAGTAATGTACTAATGCCTCAGGTATATTTAAGGTATGCATGGGATTTGAGGCGTGCAAGGATTTATCAGCGAAAGTTAAAAAAAAACAGAATTATTAAGTAAGAGAAACGACATATCCTTGGAATGCTCCCAATGACCCAGCGTTTACGACTTTAGTGGTGCATAAGAAATTGATGTTGCAATAACTTTGTAGCTGCAGAGCTACTTGGTTAAGAAATTTTGATAAAGATTATAACCTCAATTATAATGTATAAATGCATAAAACAAAACAAAGCATATTCATGCGGGGAAAAATGTACAATCAATAATCATACGGCAATAATAGATAGAAAGCAACTCCGAGAATGCAGACTAGGATGTCGATTAAGCAAGAAAATTTAATTAATGAAAGCACGTCCAAAAAGGAGTTTTATAGTTCATTAAATATCTATAATTAAGTTCGAGTTATGGCCAACCTAAAATGTCGTTGTATATCACGGTAGTATGTGAATGAATAGAGAAAGGGCAAATTTTATTGTAAAATGGTCCCGAAAAAGTTAAAAGGCGTATGAGGCAAAGGAATATACATTTGGAGGCGCAGTATGGATTGTGGATCAAAAACAGTTGAATGAAGGGATAGAGAAGTTGATATTTGGCGGAAAAGGGATATTGCGTGAGAAAGAAAAAAGAAAGCGGATTAGTGAGGCGAAAGAGACGAAGAAGAGGTGAAGAATGAGAGATTGTGAGTCGTTAGAATCGAAAATTCTAAGCGTGGAAACTACTGAGGATTTTTATTCCTTTCTATTCGGCGTAAGTAAGACTAAATCATATCGATTATCATCGCTTTAGTTTTTAAATTATTCTCATGGAAATATTTACTCTTTACCACCGAGCATTTAAATGCTTTCTTAGAAGTTTGGATGGTTGCGATCGATAAATTTCGTTTGAAGTAAGTCCGTGTCCGCATTTATCGAAATGTGGTGCTGTAAAGTTAATTTTATTATATATAATCGAGCTCATATAATTAGTTTTCATATGTGATAAGACGTGAATAAGTGAGTTGATATAATATCAGCCGAAGTGAAAAATTCATCGCTGAAGATAACAAAATAAGTAGGAGCTCGGGTTTCTTTAGAGGACTATTTTAGAAGCCCAGAACTTGAATTGCGTTCATAATTATCAGATGATATAACCGATAATCCCCGCATTAACTTTACATGCTAAAGATTTAAGTAGTTAATGAGCAGCGATTTCATACATTTACTTTCTTCGTATACACTCTTATGCACTCGTAAATCAACCACCCAACTGAACTAATGGGGGATTAAGTACTAATTGGACGGAACAAGCAATTCCTTCCGAGCGAGGTTGTCATTTCTCAATGAATCCAATAAAATCCGTATTTTAGGTCCATTTTTATTAGTTTACGCATAATATTCTTTGGTCCCTAAATTTTCAGCATTTAACTCTTCAAATTTTTATGCGTTACACAATCAATAGCGTAAATTTCTATTGAGTTGGGATTCAACCAAAAATAGTCCTGTAGAAGGAGAGAAAAATACTTCAAATTATTAATTGTATAATCGCGGGGTTTATGAAATCTCTATACTCTGATACGGCAGATAAATACAAAAACATATTAGTGATAGAGGATATTGGATAAAAGAAGGTGAAGGGGTCAAGGGAGAGAGGAAAAGAAGGGAATTCAGGGAGAAAATGGTGGAGTATTGGAAAAAGGGACGGCGGGAAAGAGGAATTGGGAAATTGATAAAGGGAAGAATGGAATGCGTAGAGAGAGAGGCAGTAATTGATAAAGGAGAAGCGTGGCCATCGACAACCCTTTCGATTCCGCCTCTTTCACAATAAAGGCGGGAACTGATCGTGCTAATTTAAGGAAGTGAAAGCGGAAAATCAATTACTGGATTATTTTCGGCACATTTCCGTATGGACCGCTTTGCCTTTATCATCGCATCCGAAGTCAATATCTGAAATTTATTGCTTAAAAGTACTGCTATGAAGCTGATTAAACTTCCATATCGTCATAAAATCCAGATTAATTGCATCTATTATTTACTTATATCTTTCAAAATATTATACTCTCCGCTTTTCCAGTTTAATATAAATTCATCATTCACTTGATTTTCTAATACGAATTATCTCCACAAGTAAGTTTCGATGTTGTTATTTGAAGAGTATTTTCTGTCTCTCGTGCAACAATTCCTCTCCTGCGGCACGTATAATAAATCACAAGCATTGAGAGTCGAATATGAAATATCTGCATTTCTTTGAAAGAAACAAAAAAATCCATAGATTTAATCCTTATACATTTGGCCACCTTCTAGAGTAAATTTCATGCCTCTGCAACGTCTTAGTCCGACAGAAAATGACGAAAACCTACTCTTTCATAAATGCTTTCGAAGCAAAGTTGGCTGACTCCTTCTCCCCGTCCTTTATTCCAAAAGGTAACTTCGACTTCGTTAATCGCTTCAGAACGGCCAATTTTACATTTAATACAAAAAACGAAGAGTCTGCGAGCTATTATAGCCTCAGGAAAAGTCTCTTAAAGAAAGAAAAGTCTCTTAAAAGAATCTCAAGTTTCGCACACGCTGCGTCTAAATAAAGGTGGTTCCATTCCTTTTGAGTGATACGTAGTGGATGCAAATGGAAGAAATTGTAGGGATATTTTATATAAGTCATAGAAAAAGCGAACGATATCAAGTTAACACAAATTTAAGGAACTGAAGCGCTTATTGATTTTAGAGATATCGGCAGTAGAAAGTCCTGAAGGAAATCTAAGTAACTACCAAAGACGAAGTTTGCTAAGTATACCTACAATGCGCAAAGTACTCGAATATACCAGTATTCTTACTTCGATATATTTCCCATTTTTTAAAGTAACTCCTCTAAATCAGGGGAAAAGAAGCTTATCGTTCCAATAAGTCGCATAATCATCTGGAAGAACTCCAGAGGCCACAGAAAAATTATTTAGGTTTTAAATACAAGAGTTCTAACACAAATAGCTTCTGAATCACATATAAGTTTAAAAATATGCATCACTTACTTATTCTGAGCTCGATTACATTTAGCAGTGTGCAGCAGAAATTTAACGATTTCGATGAAAAATCAAAAAGCGAATGATTGGCTATGAACATGTGATTTCTCGGAGAAGTGGAACACAATTGACTGTTAGAAGGCCCACGAAGGGCCCCTTACAGATGTGGTACTGATGAACCTATCACCTAAAAGTTGAAAATGACTCATTTCTTCCTCCAACTACAATTCAGAAGGGTTTTGCGAAAATTTATTCCATTTCCCTGTCTCTTTCCATCTGTACTTCTTTAATTCTATTGCACTCCTCTTTTACCTCATACTTTTTCTTCTCCAATCTTTTCCTTTTGTTTACAACAATTATGCTTATTAGAAATTTCATTTCTGCAACTCAATTTCCCCAAGTTTCATTCTTTCTTTTTAATTATACAGCAACATGATCATCAGTAAGGACTGGAATTTACAGATTAGCATTTATAAATTATGATATTAAAATTTCTTAATAGTTATTTACTCCAATTAATTTTCTTCTTTGACTGAAATAGCTCGTAGGCTGATGGAATTCTCCCGCCAATTTCTCTGTTTATTTTATTTCTGCCAGGAATCTCACTTCCTAATCTGTTGAAAGGATTTTAAAACTTCTCAGGATTAAAAAATCTCCTCTCATCAAATTCTCCACGTATACCTTTTCCTCGTCAATAGACATGTTATTTTAAATTTTGTATTACTTACCTTTCATCCGTACTTTTAAACACTCGAATATGATTATTCTTTTTGTTCTTCATTCCCTCTCAAATGACCAGGTCACCATTGAGTGCCCTTTCTCCGATATCCTTTCCTCCATTGGTCTTGCTCATTATAATGTTACAAATATCTTGACATGCCCTTCAATAGTTTTAACTGTGATTTGGTACAGGGTTTTCATTATCTTGAATAAATTTTCCTTTGTAATGAAAAGCTCTTATTTCTGTTTTCAGTCAACTATATCACATGCTTTTCCTTGACTGTATGAAGCAGCTACATTTTAAATTTTCCGTTAATTAAATTCAAGATTTTTCTAGAGTTTTTAGTTATTATTAACCTATAAATTAATAGGGATCCGTAATTTCATAAATAATGATACCCCTATTTCCTCCTATATTGCAGCACTGACTAAATAACGCATTTGGAATGAATTTTATTGTTAAACAATAAAAAACTGTTACTGTATAAACTACATCATGAGTCCATAAATGATGGTAATTCTGTAACACTGCTATTGGTAAAAATATCCCTCATTCGAAGTTTCTTTGAAAAGATCTCAAACGCAAAGATCAATGTCATTGCAACAAAAAAGACTGGATGATATGAGAGCAAAAATTTCTATGAACCAACATACAAATATTATCTAAAAATAAATATTAAATATTAACTCAAACCTACATTCAATTTAAACCCGAAAGAATTGAGGACACGGGGTACTAAATTCTTCATTTTACAGTAACTATAATTACGAATTTTTCCAACGTAATCATGTTGTTTCCAAATTTTCCCTTTCATTCCGAAGTCAAAATATCTCTCGTCAGATCAGATTGGACGTAATTGCGAGCTAATCATACGATTCTGTAATTTTTTTAGAGGAATAGCGTCGAATCTCTCGCATTGGTTCTACTTAAAGAAAACTGCAGCACCGCTGAAATTCAGAGATGGTTAAATGAATGTGCTGAGAGAAATACTCTCTTAAGAAAAAATGAAGATCAGAGAGAGCACGAACTTTGATCAGCTTCTTCCCTTCTCATGACGTCACACGCAATATATGTCCCAATCGGAGAGAAGAAAAGAAATTCGAGAGAAACAGCCAAAGTGGCGCCTCTACAGCGATGGGAAGGCAACGAAGTCTTGATTGCAATTTCCATCGAAGGAGGAATGGATCATTTAAGATGAGGATTGAGGGGAAAGGGCACCCTTGGGCTGATGAGACTCGTACTGAATAAAAAAAACTGTATCAAACGAATCCCTCCGTGTTTAAAGAATAAGGGCAGAAAGCTTAAGTAACGAAATATGACAAGGAGTCGTCCGAATAATAAAAGTAGACGAGAGTAATTAATTTATCTTAAAAGCAATCAACATAAGCGAGCAAAATATTTAAACTATCCTACATTCCTGAATAAATACACTCTTATCCATAATTAAACATTGATAGCATTAGTGATTTGTACGTCCAGAAGGCTATTGGAGAAATTGATGTAAGGAAATCACTTGTTTACATTCATTTGTAAAAAATCGTTCCAAATCTTTACGTATTAAGTTAGAGTCGGTAAATGCTATCTGAAAATCAATCTTTCCATTTTTCCTTCTTAAGTCTATTACATGGAATTCTTTCCATCTTCCAAATACTCCACTCTCAAACCATGTTATGGACATCTTTAAATGCATATACAAAACGGACAATCCCAAATATACATGGAATAGAGAGTAAATAAAAACTTTTTTCCCAAGTGGTGACGCAGAAGATTCTCTCGTCTTGATAAAGAGGGAGGAATTTCGGTGCCTCTTCAGGGAAAGCGCTCTTGAATAAAGTAGTTTCCCATACATTTTCCAGCGATTTTTATCTATCTCTCATGAAAAACGTATGGCACTTATCTAGTTGAAGAATCTATTAAATTAAATCAAGAAAATGAAATTAACCCCGCCGGAGTCGTCGAGCAGAAGAGCCAAGAATGTTAGTGACCAAACTGCACCTTTCCTCTCTTTCTGGGGAAGTTGGTAACGCAATCATTCCCTAGTTTGCTCTTCTCTTTTTCGCCTTATCAAGTGTTTTCTTTCCGCAGGTCATAAAACCCGCCGCTGTGTTCGCAGCTTGTTAGAATCTGGCAGAGTGTCACTGTTTACCTGCTGCTCGGTTTAGCGCAGAGCAAATCGCTTTTGTTTTCGTCGAGAGCTCACTTCAAAGACGAAGCGGGAAATTAGGCCTTTGGCGTCTTTATTGAGAGTCTCTTTTAGGTAGTTTATTCCAAAGTGCTATGCTCTATATGCTGGCATTGCGCGCTTTTCAAGCTCTTAAAACCTTAAATATGACCTCATTTAGCTCATGCAATTCCTTGTAATACGCTGCTAATTAACGCCTTTCTTCCCTTTCAGGATTTAGCTATCTTTGGCTGCTTCTCCATTTTCTTTCTCATTGCTATACGAACACATTTATCTACTCAGATATCTTTGACTTCGCGGAAAAAGACCATGAGAAAATATTAAAACGTTACTTATTTCATGGTGCATACCATGGGATAGAAGTTGCCGTTCTTAATTCTGGTGATGAAACAGAATTAAATGAAAACCACAGCGCACACTATGAGGGATATCTTTTCTTGAATTTCGATCGAAAATTTTTCAATGTCGCTAACTTTTGACATTATTAAATATGAGCATATTTATAAATTTGCAAACACAATGGAAAATTAACTTTTAGCCATTGTTGAACGTCGCTCTCATAAATCGATCGAATTTTCATTACAGGAACACGTTCATGCTATTTTAAAAACGGATGAGTAACAATATGTCAAAATAAGGAGTGACTTGCTGAAAAACTATCGTACAAAAGTTAAAAACATTGTAATGTTCCACATATGATAAAATCTTTGAATATCGTTTCTCTCTACGGTGAATATCTGTTTATCGATCGATTTTTTTAGAAATCCACCAGTAGAAATGCCCGTTTATTCTAGTCCTATTTATATAAAGGATACACTAACATCTCTCATCTCAACTTAGTTCGGTTGGGCAGGAAACGAACATTTTCAGTATGAACCACATCCTAACAACGTTCTCATTATTGGGAGCCGAAATCCTCAATCGACGCTAAGAATATGACTTTATACAATTTCTTTCTCGTGTAAATTGTTTGAAGTTTTTACGATGATTCTGTTTCATTTTACTATAAAAACACAGCCCGCAAAAGATTAAAATGAAGTTTACATATATATGTTACGGGAACGCATTGACTCGCCTGGGATCGAACCTGAGACCAATAAATACACGAAAATAAATCTGCATGTAGTCAGTTTTTAATTGTGAGCAATTTTACATGCTTTACAACTGCTGGTTTTCTAGTTTTAGGCGAACATTCACGTATAAATAATTACACCTAGAATAGCTGAACAGACCAATAAGAAAGGATGGGAAGTAAAGGTTGACAACTTAATACTAACTATAACTCACACAACTCTCAGGAAATAAAATAGATATCCAATATAGCAAACGACACATGAAATTTCGTCATTGTCTAGTCTACATTCCTCTATAAAATCTGACAGCGATCAAAGCAGAATCATTCACCGGAATGCGGCTTGCAGGGTACATAAGTTGAAGTAGTTTAACTCAACAAAATACCTTTGAAAAGATCCATCATTTTGGGATCCTGTTGACATAAACGAGCCGTTTCATAAAATACTTCTAAATGGTCTTATATACGTCTTACTGATTCGTCAATGCAAATCATTCGCAACCTCAAATGCTAAAATCTCATAAAGATCTTCCACTTCATATTGTCTATCATTAATTCTTTTTATATGCACCTCAATTCCAAATGTACTGTTACAGGAAAATGCATGAGCTCGGATTCTATTTGTCGTGAGGGGAGTGGTTTGTTTACCACCTAAAAATTTAACAAAATATTCGTGCATTTGATCAAAATTCTCTCAATTTCGAATTGAAGCAATGTTCCGCGGCCAAAATAAGAATATTCATTATTTTTCTCTTTTGTTCGGTGCTTGCTCCGATTTTGTACGGCTATTCTGTCTAAATAAAATAAAATCTGCAAGTGGTAAAAGTGAGCTTTACATGCATATCTTAACGATATGGTTTTCAACTTTTGGAGTAGAAGAGGGGACAGTCATGATAATGAAAAGTAACCTATCATCTGTTCAGGGAAGACAACTGTCAAAGCCTGAAAGTTATGCGACATTTAGTTTTAGGCAAACATACGCACACACGAACTCTCTTCTTTATAAATAAGATTCCCCGAATTTTCATTTAAAATTTCGGTTTTTACGAATCTCGTGTGGTCCTAAGTTTTTTCTGTCTATCAAATACTTTTATTTATTAAGGCTACAGTGGTTAACATCGATTATAACTTGTTGAATTTTTCTGAATGCAGACTCATTAGAGCTATGGATTAAGAGGGAAATAATTAATCCTTGTAGGCATGTATTTTTGTTATATATATCATGACATATTCAAAATTACGGCAAAATGTTTGCAAGCTTTAATACAAGGAGTGGATCAGATTCATGTTTTCGCCCATTGAAAATCGATTTATTTCATCATACAGCTGAACTGCACATGTACTGCATAATCATAACTTATGCTTATTATTATCAGCAGTTCTGATGCCTACTCTCCCGCGTTTCAGTCGATATCTATTTTTTATCGAAACTTTCAAAGATCGAGCTATTCTCTTTGATTGTTCGGTTCCTGTATATGATTGGTGCAGGGGTGAAATAAACATAAATCATCCAAAAAATGTTTTTAACCTTAACCTTTTTTAAATTTTATATAAGGTAAGGAAAGAGTAATAAATACTTATCTGTTATATTTATAACTATACCGGTATTTATACTATGACGGTCATCCTGAGTATAACCGGTCGCGTTAAATATATTTTGTGGAAAATACTAAGCACGTTTCTGAATTATTTGAGATAGCCTTCCAATATGTTAGGCCTGAGCACCTGGAATTGATTAGAAATACTTCCTATTTAGTTGAAAAGAGGTGGTTTTGTCATTTTATCAATAAGTGTGCCTTCCTATAGATTTATAGTATTAACATAATATATAACCGAGTAACTCAATCCTTCGATATATCTGACTTCGTTTACCCTTCAATACTATTCTCTTTTTCCTAACATTATCCTCTCTCTACCGCAATTTCAGGATTCTCTTTCAAGTGAATATTAGCTTTAACGCTTTCTTCCAATTTCATTAATTCCGGGAGTTGATGCAAGTTCCGAGGCATCTGTAACAGGATATCGCACGATTCTGGAACACACAATAGTGGAATACGAGTATTCGCTTAGAAAAGGATTTTACGACGGCTTACTCTAATGAATTTACATAAAATCTCAAGAAAGAAGCAAAGAATTATACTGCACAAAACCCTCCAGTTTTCTTTGGCGTATTTATTGCTAATTAAAGTTGCCTAACTACAAATATTAAAATATTTAACTTATTTAAATTGTGCACGAAGCTCCAGCCTAGAGTGAGGCATTAAAAAGTCGTAATATTTATCCTTAAAATGCATTCACACTGCTCTTATAAGTATTCTCATTGACTTGAAGCGGTCGCCGCGTACTTAAGGTGACAATGTTTTGCAGTCCAATATAGAGGACCAATGAGTTCACTGGAATTAAAAGTAATAAGGACACAATTGAGATATGAATATAATTCAAGATTTTACACTTATCAGATATAAAGATCGAAGGACGTTCCTTGGAGGAGTATACTTATGTGATAGTATTTAAGATTCATTCATTTTTAATATTTATTGAAAATTCATACGGCAATTAAGGAAATACAACTTTTTCTTCGTGCAATTAATAAATGTATCAATGGTTAGAAAATATAAAAAATGAACACCCTCTTCTCTGAGATTAAGTGCCTTTTCAATCTTTCACTTTGGGAGAAATCACTACAACTTCTAACCCAACAAATGAAAGAAAAAAATGAAAACATTGAATAATACTAAGGGTGTCCTTAAAGGAAATCATTTCGACCACTTCTTCAAAATGTGCCATTATCCTTCAGAGCAAACGTAATTTGTTATTGTGCCATTTTAAGTGTGCAAATAAGTAGTTTATCAGAATGTAAGCCATTAAAAATGAACCCAATGGAGAATAATTTCAATAATCTGCATTTTATACAGCAAAGTTCAGTTTTACGGACATACATTAAGGATAAGCTTACCTCATGTCATACTTCATTTTTCAATCATCATTCTTCTCCAACTTATTTTCCTTCCTCTGATTTTCATCTTTTTTCTCCTTCGTAGGAATCCCACACAGAACTATCTTAGGGCCCATATTCTTCCTTCACCACTTCCTTTGAGAACACCTCTCTTTCCAACCCAACCGCTCTTTACGTTCCGGAAATCGCGTCCTAACCATCCTTTCTCTCCCCTTCTCTTATTTCCTGCGCACTACTCAACCCATTGTAAATACACTCTTCCTCCGACACGACCATCCGCAAACCTCTCTCTTTCCCAATTCCGTTCTCCATTTTCTTTACTTCCTTCCTCCGATTCCTGCCTTTTCCTCCAGATTTGGCATCTCCCCTGAAACACTCAGACACCTGCATCCCTAACCTCCGAAGCTCTGCCAAAAGAGCTCGCCCGCGCGCACACGCTCGTTTCTTTCTTTCCCTTAAACGACACATCTTTTCGCCGATAGAGAGCTCTAGTTACTTGGATTACTCGGTCGCTAACTCTAATTAGTCTGAACGCTATCGAAGAAGAGTGAGAATGATTTTCTCTATTGAGATATCTCGGATCGGATTATTTCGGCGGCAAATCCAAACCTCGAGATACGGAAAGAAAGATAAGATGAGATACTATTGAGTCATTATTATGAAGCTTCAATTTCATAAACTTCATTTGTTTCGCTTTTCAACTAGAGAAGGCATCATTTTTTATTTTGTAAACTGCCTGCTTCCTACTGTTGAATAGCATGGGAAGTCGGAGCTCAGAAGCAGATTTTTTAGCCTTTTACAAGTTACTTTGGATAAATGTATCTCTCCCTTCCCCCAACGCAGATTAATCCCAAATAACATTTTTGAATAAAGGATGACATTTCAGATAATTAGTTTATGTCATACGTGTATGAGTTCTTCGTACATAAATAGATGTGTGTGTAAATATGACCTTTTTGCTACTCATCAAGCTTTTCCCGCTCTTTAGCGCACAGACTAAGTGAGGAAAGTAAGGGAAATCCACCTCACTCCTCATCTTGCCCAACAAACCTCGTACTTGCAAGGATATTGATAACTACTGGAGGAAAGATTGAGAATCCAACCGGCATTCTGGCGGTTGATTTAACTGAATTAAAATGTAAACAAGTTATCATTAATTTTTGATTAAATGAATGTCAAATATCGTTATTGGCTGTTTATTTAATCGATAGCCTTGAGTTAGAATCGACGAAAAAGAATTGCGTTTCATTTCATCAGAGTGAGCTAGACAAGCTGCAATTTCGTCCAACTAAGAGATAATGAAGGCGGTAAACGAAGAAATATTTCTTCGTAAGAACTCTTATTTTTCTTTATTTTCTCGCATTTCACGTACACATGCGAGAATTTGTCGCAGCCAGGAACGAGAAAGCTTTAGATGGAATTTCGTCTTTTAAAAAGGAAACGGGCCGAACGGAATTTACGTGACTGTCGACAAGAAAAACGTGACAAGAGTGTATCTGAGCGTGGTTATTGCATGCGTGCCAGCAAGGACACGAGAGAAAATTTGGGTGGTCGTATCACAAAACGGGAGAGAAATAAATTTATTTGGGTCTGCAAACACATTATGTTTCTTCCTTCTCTATATGCAATGCAAATATATATGATTTTAAGATGATAACTTCGCTTAAAATATCTCAGGAATTTCTTTTCATACCTCTGATTGAATATCAACCGAATGAATTTAGTACTAACTTCTGCCGTTTTACTATATTCTAGTGAATTGGATAGCTTTTGAGTAATGTTAAAAATGTCGACATATTAAGTTACAGATTCAATTAAGAAAGGAAAAAAAATGGTTACTTTTTACACCAAAACAGATATAATCTGTTGTGCGGATATCAGAAAATTTTCTTTCTTCATCGTTGTGGATTATCGCTAATCTAAGGCCTCCGCGATTGAATATAATGTTCCAGTTTCTACTTAGACAAATTAAGTAAACGTTGTAAAATCCTTTCCCTTTAAGTTGTTTCCAAATTAAATACTTTTTAAAGATATCTCCTTAAAATTCTGTATTTTCCATGTATTCACTGAATCTTGAGGCAATGATAAACCATGTAAGGGTTGAAAGGGAAAAAGGCATCGAAGGTCTTTAAGGTTCTTTTTTAATTATACATAAAATTTGCACCACGAAAGGAAATATGTAATTGATACTACATTTTAGTCTTCGTAAAGAATAGTTATTAATCTGAAATCAGAACTGGTGAAGACTGGTTGAGAATCCGCGTAAGAAACCGAAGATAGGCGTACCTAGGCGGAAGTATAATTGAAAACTACAATTTCATAGCGCATTGCGTACAAAATAACCCATCTTTAGTCTCAAAGGACAGGTTCATTTGCTGTTTGAAATGATTTACATTTTTTTGGTCTCTTTTAGTCAATATAGACTCAAAGTTTCCAAATCTTTTCCAATAAGCCTTACTCTGGTGGTCATTTGATTTCTTTCTCCAGGAGTAACCAAGAAAATACAGCACACTCTTGCTTTTGGGAAGGTAAGAAATGGTTTACACGCGTGAAGACGACGCGCTGAGGATATGAACGTGGGACCTCGAGGTGCGTAATACCGGTTGACGCATTCCTTCCTCTATATCCATCCGAATCCTAGTCATTCTTCGGACGAAAGAGAAAGCCTTAAATCCCCTCTCATAACATCCTTATCCCAACTATTCTCGTCTTCTATTCCGTATGATGGCTTCATCATTTCCTCTCTTCCTACATCTGTTCTTCGATGGTTCCCTTTCCGTTGTTTACCCAATCTGAAGCCGCATTCCTTCTGGAGCATTCATTTCCGTATATTTTCTACCTTATTCTGTCCTTGTCTCATCATAAGATCAATGCATTTAATAATAAAGCGAAACATGATATGCTATCGCCGCAGACATAGTTATTCATCTCCTTCGAGTATAACCTTAGCAATAACTTACATTAACGAATTTCCTTGGGACATTGAGGATGATAAGAACATTTTGCGATTAATGGTAGTTTCTTGGAGTTTTCTCGGGCAGTCACTTTCAAGTAGCCAATTGGAGTGCAGGCCGTCCTTATCCGGACCCTTGCTCGGCTTCGGAACTCATAAGTGACCCGAATCTCGCAGCAAGGGTGGACCCTGACAAAATTGACCGGGTGGTGCACGATTTAGAGGTTATAAACAATTCAAATGGGCGACAATTTGTCGTCTTCGTTGTACCACTCGTCCAAAGTGATCTAAATTTGATCGACGTTATAGGATGAAAATTAACGTTTGTCATTCTTTTAATAGAAATAAGCCGGTTCCATATGGCAGCTAGCTTAGCCAGAGGCCCGTTGGCGGAGGTACATAGTTCCACATAGCTCCACATAGCTTTACATAGCTGAGGGAAAAAACTATTTAAAAATATATAACAGATAAAAACTGAAGTGGTAGCGTCGAAATATTGATTTCAAAATAGGATTATTCAGATTCAAATGCGAGGGCGTTGTGCGGGAAATGTTGAAGAAATCGTAGGAATGACATCTTTCTACCAGATAAAATGTCCGCATTCGACCTGTGCATGAAGTGAAATTTGTATTTGGTTTATTTGAAATATCAGAGAGCATTGATTGTGTGCAACATTTATTAAGTACGGTATTACGATAGGAAGATAACTAATGGCCTGCTTCTGTATCGCTGGATAAGATTTATTCTTCAAATTAACAGTACATCCGGCGAAAATGGGCGTCTACAAAGTTTGGATACTTTAACCGCTAGGTAAAGAACAAATAAGTTATCCATTGTACGGACAGCATATAAACTGCTTATCCACCGATGGAATGCAAATATAGCTTCGTACGCAACTACTGACAACAGATGATTTTTAGTTTTAAGTTCAGTTCAATTAATTTTAGTTTCAGTACAATGAAGTTTTGTAGAATTAATGGTTAGTTAATTGTATTCATTGAAACGACTCAGGAAACCAAATTAAGAACCAAATCATATGTAGAGTTTATCCACCCCTAATGATTACGGTGATTTGTTTTGGTCTAATAAAATTCGCTAGCTCGGGAGGTCACTGTTCTTCAAGGTACACTGAAATTGAGAACAACCTCCTTGTTGGAGCAGTTATCACAGGGGATGGCCCATTATCATAAAGGTAAAGTCAAAAAGATAAAATTAGATAGATGAGTCATTTTTCCAAGTGTAATTTGCGATATTTCCCAGCCTTTAGCAGTCTGCTTTTGCTGCGAGCGTCCGCATGCAACGTTATGTATTACACTATGGAAATATATGATTTTTAATTATCACATATCATATTTCTTTCGTTTTGACGAAGGAACAGTACTGCTGAGAACATTTTCTATGTTAATTTCCGATGGGAGAGAAGAAAATCGGTAATAAAGGATATTAAAATGGAACCTCAAAAGAAAATATATCCCTTTAGTTTGCGCGGATTTTGGGAGGAAAGTTGGCAAATAGAATCGAAGGCAAAAAGTGGAGGAAGCAACTCAGTGGATAGGCGTGTCTCTCTCAATAAGTCAGAGAAAAGGAAATTAAAAGAAAGCGGATCTCAGCTAAGGGAAGAGTTCGTATTGAATAACACTCGATGATCCTTGGGTAGCCGTGTTCTGAATGCCTCAACCTACTCTCAATGAGTTACGTAATTAATTAAATTTTCTTCTTATTTAATCTCCTGATTGAGAGCAGTAGGGATGTAATAGAAGCAAATATCGAAACGCTTTAGAAAAGCTTTTTAAACTGTTTTTATTGTACATTTGCGTTACCACGACAGAACTATCTCTCCTTCGAATGGCTATGATGGGACTACGTGTGCTACATAGGAGCCCCTTCTCAGATGCCACTTCACCATCATAGCGACTTCCAGTAACCCGGAAACAGCGAAGTGTAAGCAATGAGAAGCGCATGGTTCACATGCTTGAATTTAGACGCAGAAATGAAGGAGGAAAAGTCTGCCGTAGCCGGGAATCGAACCCGGGTCCCCCACCTTCCATGCAGGAGAGGAACTTTTAGATATTTTGAGCTAAAGTCAAAGGTACATATTATACAAATATTGCAGGAAAATGGATAAGGGTGATTTTGCGCAAGATGGTGCGCACCCAGGAAAAATACCAATGAAGAATGGACTTGAAAAAGTGATTATGTGATACTTAAAACTAATGAGCAGCGGTAGTTTGCCAGAATTAAAGGAAAATAAAACACCGACGAGAAGAAAAATGAAATAGCTATTTTCTATATAGCTTTAGCTTCTAATCCTCTAAATTCCCGGAAAACATTAGTGGAACATTTATGAAATCTCATTAGTGCCAGTATAAGATTTTTGAGATTTCAAATCATTTTTAACCTGAAATTATGTCACAAGTCGCTCGCTTTCATTTCGGTTTAAGCAATCGGCGGAAGCGGTATCACTTGTTTCCAGTAATTTTTTGAACTCGCCTTGAACTCTGAATATTCAACAAATGAATTGAAAGAATTAAGAGGTGTTAATTGGTGCAGTTTCATCATGACGACACCGTAAAGAGAAACGCTCGGTGAGTTACACAAAGTTTGTGTGGAACTCACTTATTTTATCTTTACAGAAACGAATTGACTTTGAGCGTTGAAACTGGCCATCATCAAATTCACACATATTGACAAAAGTGAGTGTTTTCTAAAAGAAAGGAGCTTCTAATTTTCTTTAACGGTTTCAATATGAATCGAAAGAAGTGTTAGAGGAGATAGATTAAAGCCGAGTTTCCGAACCCAATGCTCATCGAAGGGAGGTGATGATGGAGAAAGGGTTTCAAAGGGAAGGCAATTAATGGGTCGTTGCTACCGATATCAGAGGAACCAGAGTTGTTTACGCTTAGAAGTACACAATTCCAAAGCAAAAAGCGAGATAAAAGTAGGGATATTTTCCATCCAGCTTCCCCAAACAAGTGATTCGTACTTCGTCAGGTAAGTTAGCACTACAAAGGATATTCATTCGCTAAATAAAAAATTAATATCAGTAAATATTACATGCGATTAGATTTTAGTTAAATTAGAGTGGCTGTTTCAAAATTATATTCAGCCGAAAAATGTGAAGAATAATGGAAATTTAAGAATGAATAATTTACGTAAATTTCGATGAAAAATGGACAAATCTTATGCATGCCATTGCGATTTAAATGTACTCTCTTTCTGATATTGAAGGAGGCATATAAAGATCTTCGTAGAATTTTTACTTCATTAATCTTTCAAGATACTAAAAAAGCAATTAATTATAGTTCAATACTACTTATTAATGTCGTCATCTGACAACAAATTAGTGTAGTTTACTGTTTTATGACGAAGAAAAATGTTGGAAAACTATGAATCACGGCTTTAAAGAATGAAATGTAGTTAATTCTTCTATTTTGCTGATGTAAAAGTTTGGAATGAAAATCGAAGTGATCATTTCGGAGCAATCGAACGTTGCATGATAATGAATGAGACTGCATCTATGATCGCACTCAAGCATAGTGATTATCGCTACCCTTTTGTCTTCGTAATTCAACCTCTTTCACTTTTCTCCCACTCATTTGAGAGAATCTTTCTTCTGAGAATCATAAGAGTCGAAAAGCATTAATTAGGAGCCAGTGAGATGTGCTGCTTCAAATTCCGCTTCGAAAGTTATTTCCGAGAATCAATGAGCTGAAAATAGCCCTTTCTATCGCTTTTATTCGCTCTGAATGCGATATTCAGATTATAAATTCCTTTAAGAAGACATTCCGGTCTGAACCTCTACTAATTTGTGTTTCAAGCTGTTGTTATCGCCTGAGAACCGTGAATACATCACGGAATTAGTTTTCTCTAGGAAATACACTTATATATTCAATTACATGGTTAAAGAAAAAAGTTTAAAAAATATAGGAAGTACATTATTTTCTCGATTCGCACAGAATAAAACGCACCGTATTTACCATTTCGAAATAAAAATATATTTTTTTGCATTGTTTTCTTCTTCTCCGAACGTTAAGGTTTTAGAAATTTGAGCTGATGCAGTGCAGTAAAATTTCATAAACTAATTGCGAAGAAAAATGGTTTAGTCTACCATACTACAACGTTGTACATATTTATAAATTCCAGTATTTAGATATATATTTATTCGGCCAGTAACTCTCCATAATAAATACATTTTTGAAAATTAACGTCACCCGCTTCTAGGTAATACAGAAGAATGAAATTTGGTAAATCATTAGAGAGCAAATGGACCGTTACAAATTGTTATTCTTTGTATCAAAAGTTTCCTAGGTTCGACTTCAAAAATACCTTCATAAGAAATGCAGGAAAAGTTGTTTTCTATTGTTTACAAGCTTTATTTCATGTACACAATTAAACAGGAAACATTGGTCCTACGATATTGAGACAAGTTCGAGAAGGCATATTCAATAAAGGTTCTTGTTCTGACCGTGCAATATCGTTTTGGATTAAGAGCTGCGGAAATCCAGACAAAAAAGACGAATTTTTTTTTAGAATTTTTTAGTTGTAAACAATCCCTTCCCATGGTAACCAATGACATTGTTGAATCGAGCTATGCACGATATCAAAGATTTTCTTTAATGACCGACCGTGAATTCGTTGCGAAGGAACATCGTGACCTGGATTTGCGGATATTTCAAAAAATCAACTATATTCATAACGAACATCTTTCATCAGGTAATTCCTTAAATCAGTTAATTTGTTAATGATTTAGAACAGCTTCCTCAGCTATAATTATTCGATAAACTCGAAAGTAAGATTAATTAGATTTTACCGCAGTGAACCACTGAAATCAAGCCGCTCCAGCTGAATCGACTCACAATTTCCAATCTAATGAAACTCGCTTCGTTTGAGACACCAATTAAAGCGTCGCAATCCCGCTCTTCCGGGGAAACTTTCCGAAAAGCAATTGCACCAGTCGGTTGGCGAAAACCGCTCGTTCATCAACTCGTGGCGAACAAAGAAAAAATTTAAAAATTTCGGCGTGTGGGTAATTAACGCCCGACTCATTGGAAAAGTTAAAAGGGGTTAATTTGTATGCGGAGGAATCCAATCAAAGATTCAATGGTCGGGTCACTGTACTCTTCACCACCATTATTCCTCCAATAGCCGATGTTTTAACAATTCCGTAGATTCTTCCAAATGGCGAAGAGACGGAGAAAGAAAGGAAAGAGAAATTCGAATCTCAGAGGTATCGATTTCCAAGGGATTAAAATATAATTCAATTGACCGATGGAAAGAAAGACTCCACGATTAGTAAGTCTGATCGATTTGAATGCTATAGCTCCTCGAGGATCCCTTAATTCCCATCAACTACGTATGTACTTTCAATCAGAATCTGACCGCGAATAACAGAAGATCTTCCGAATGCACTAAGGAAATGCATTAAAGCAATCTGTCTCCTATAGGCGATGAATATTCGAGATTCCTTCACGGAGAGTTCAAAATAAGAGGCGCAAATTCGTCCGAATTGCCTCGCCCTCTGACGGCCAATAATTGAAACACGTGTGATTAGGCGCCACCTACCGACGATTAAAAAAGAAAAACCAATTTCTCGCGTCGGCGATTTTCACCTCGCTCCGCTGAGCAAGACTCTCTTTATTCCCTCCATATCACTTTAACCCTCTCCTTGTTCAAATTTGTCTCTATCGCATCTTTTTGCATCATTTTCATTTGTATACGTCGCTCAGGATATTGCGTCCGCAAATATTATGAACTCATAAAATATGATTCACAAGTAATGCATATTTCTTTGAATTAATACAAGTAAGGCCATCAATGAGAAGGGATTACATCACATAAAGTTTCTATTTTATGCTAAACTAAGACCTCCTACATCCAAGTAAATTTATAAGTTCACGTAATTCTCAGTAATAAAATTTGCGCAAATGTAAGATTTCTTCGATTGGTCGGACCGTGCGATTTCTGAATTTTGAATCATTTCATTTACATTCATAACGAACTAATGCCGTATATTTTCAATCATGCGAGTGAGAAATGTTGAGTATAATCAGCAGTTCCTTGTCAACCTCTTAGTAACAACGGTCAATTTCAAGTGTAACACCTTACCTATTGTGGAATTCGACCCTACTTTGGTTTCTATGAATGAGTGCCGTTAGTTTATTGAAAAACGTTATGCTATTACAACTTGGTAAGTTATTTCAATTGGAAATTCTTTTTTATCTCGAACAAAACAGAACGTCACAGATATTAGGCAGATTAAATCCAATAGGACACTCGATCTTGATTATATACATAATGGAAGAAATGAACAGAAGTTGTTGTATAACTAAACATCTGTTGGTATGCTAAGTTGACAGTACCGAGGCACATTGAACAACTTGTCGAAAAATACTAAGATTATTATTACTGTGATTAACAGAAAACATTTACTTGTCTAATGAATGTGTTTAACTTTGTTCCACATTAATATTTTGACTTGGAAGGCGTTGGCCAGTAGCTTCCTGGACACTTTTACAACATTTCTCAGAAATGTTTCTTTGCCATTCTCAAAGAAAAGGAGAAGAACTTCTAAACTGAAACAAATAAACTGAAAATTTTACGTTGAACACTATTGACTGATAATTATCTTAGTTTTTCGGGAGAAGTGAGGGTGTTTTTCCTATTTTTTGTTCTATTTCAGTCCTCTCTCCAGTTGGAACGCTTTCGCAGGTATTCAGTAAGACTCAGTTGACAAACCCAAGTACTACGAAGAACTAGCCCCCTTTTTACTATGGACAATAGGGTAGATGCGTTGTAAATAAAGGCAAGTTCACTGATGAACTCACTCACGTTGAGAACTTCTTTTTCATTTTAAGGAGAGTCAATACACTCTTTTTAACAGCAAAGGCTTCCTAAAATTAGTGAAAATTTTCATCCAGTCCGATACAATTCCTAATACTCCTCGAAACTTCCGATTCAAGCCCTACAAGTAGGCCCTGCTGCAAATCCCTTTGGAGTTAATCTCTATGCTTTCTCTCCCCGAGTGATTAATTAGTTATGTAAAACATCACGATTCATTCATCGCCAATCAATAATCGTGACATCTTATATAACAAAATTTATCGCAGGTATACTGTTCATATTCTACAAAATAATGAAGTAACTTCCTAAATATTCAGCTCCCTTAAACAGAGAGACCGGATGCTAGGCACCCACGTAACTACCTCCTGGTGGGCCATGCCTGCAATAATTCAATTTAATTATTTTAGTTCCTCCCGTTTGCGAAAATAAACATTTAATGAAAAATGTATTAAATGAATTAAATTTATTGTATCTGAAATCTGCTGAACATAAAAGGCAAGTCGAAGCGATATTTCTAGATTTTCGAAAGCATTTGATAAGGTCACACATCAATTATTTTACAGATTAAAAGTTGGGTATCAATGCAAAGGTAGTAAATAGGACAAAAACTTCCTCTCCGACAGAGAAAAAGACGTAGTACTGGATGGAATTAGTATTGACCAGGATAAGGTGACCTCGGGCGTCTCGCAGGGTAGCGTATTCGGACCCTTGTTATTTTTAGTACATATCAACGACCTTAGCAGTCTCATTGATAGTTAAGGCAATTAAGAACGTTTAGCAGTTAGAGTCTACGTTTTATGAAATTGTATTTCATTCGTTGAAATAATTGAATTTCTTAATTCAAGACATAATAACATCCACGACGCTGCCTCGTAAGAAGAACTGACATACCCATCAAAAACGTTACGGAGAATAAATTTCGGCCTGGAATTAACATCAACGCAAATGTAACTATTAAATAAGGGAGGCTTTAATAAACGGGCGGATGGCTTAATAAAGCTAATAAATTGTAAAGAAATCAGTTTCATTCATCTCAGCCATAATAAGCAGCAATCAAATTCGCAATCAGTGCATTTACCAACGCGATCAGAACGATTAAAACATGAATATATTTTCAAATAATTCATAAGAGCAGCAAAAGACACTGATCGCCATTTATAAAGAAGTTCTTTGTGTTAGAGGTAATAGACGGAACTTCGTAAATTTTAATTAAAGATATATTATGTTAAATACAAACTATCACTACACGGTAAATTATCGTGAAATCACTTTTCATAAATCAAAAGATTCCAAAAATATACTTGGTGGAGTAGTCCATAGGTATTTACTTTTAAACAAAAAAATAGTGAAACAGCACACTCTTTATGTTCTTCTTGAATAATTTTTACAGAAATATTTATTCTGAACTACGAGTATTTTAACGTCAAGGCAGGTGGTTAAGATTTGCTCGAAATTTTAATCTCTATTCAGGATCTTCATCTTATATTAAAGAGGCTTTTTATCATTTCTTCGTTTGCTTCTTCAGATCTTCCTCGATTTCCTAATTTCATATTTCCTCTCCTTTTCCTCATATTCCGTAGCTTTCCTTATATCTTCCATTCCACTCGACGCCTATTTACCCCCTCCTCTCCACTCCTCCCATCACATATCACCGCTTCTGAGCCAAAAAAAGCCCGACGTTTACGTCTCGGAATATTTTTTTATTCCCCTCAATTCTCCTTGGAAACGTCCAATTCGGTTTCTGACCCCTTCATTCCTAACGACACCCTCGCCTTCCCCTCATTTCAGATCTCGTTTCATTCCGTATATATACAGCCTTTTTTCCTTCATCCCTTTACGTCCATTTCTGCGACAGACATAGTTGTCTAACACTTGCTACATTTCATCCATCCCAATCGCCTCATCAAAAACTACTACTATTATTCATCATATTATTGAGGTACTTCCATACTCTAATTATGCGACTTTTAACACATAAGTTTAGTCTCAAATTTTCAACTGGAGTCAAATTTCTGCTGTATATCGTAAGGATTTGCTATTACTATAATCATTCCTACTAGTAATATTTATTCTTCATTAATATTCCATTAAATACAAAGGGATATTTGTTGATTTTAAGAATAGGAAAGAACTTTATAAAAATGTTCTCAAAATGATGGAATTCGAAAAATGAATTATAAAAATATGTAAGGCAAGGTATCGTCTATTGAAGTCGGTACTACATATTCTGATCAAATATATATTTTATATAATGGATGATTCACTAAGCAACAACATAAACGTTTGGATCAAAGACATATATTAGAAAAATATAAATTGGTTTCATCGGGAATTTAAAACACTTGTGAAACTGTGAGTGCTCTCAAATCTCGGCAAGAAACAGATTTACGGAAAATATCTTAATCTAGGAAGAAACTCTAAATGCTAAATTACAAGACATGAAATTTACCACGGGATGTATTTTAATCAACAAATATGAAGCATTTGTCAAATTTTATGTCTTACCTCCATCGAGATGTTTACCAATTTTTTGTTTTGTTTGGTGATATGTTTTCAAACCTGCAAATAATTTTAGATATGATAGTTTCATCATTCATGTCTTTTCGAATAGGAATAGAGAATTAAGCCCATAGGTTCACGTGAGGAAAATACATGCTTCCTAAATTTTTCATCAGTAAAATTTTTCCATTACATCCCAAAAATTCCCATGTCACAAAAACATCTTCTATAAACCTCTATTTTTGGTTTGTCGGTGGAAATATACACTCCTCAGCTATAATGTACATGCCTTTGATTATTATAGAGAAAATAATTTGAAGGGGTCGATATCCAAACACAGCCTTGTCCAAAAAGGTTTATTGGTTTCAAAATACGAATAAACTTTCGAAACGAATCGTGCTGTCAAAGAGAAGAGAGCGGCAGCGATTGACGTTGAGATGCAATAGGTCAGGAGAGCCGTGGGAATCTCAGCAAAACAAAGTCGTGTCCGATTTGTTTTCGGAGATTTCCTGGCTTATTTGTGTTCCGAATTCTTCGATTTTGCGGATAGCTGCGTTTATATTCAAACCCGGCGATTCCTAGTAGTTTATAGCCCAACGATTCCTTCGTTTTCCATTCATATAGCATATCCGGATATTCTTAAAATTTTTTTATGTTGAAAAATTTCTCCATCTTCTTGGGATTTATGTAAACATATCTGAATGAGAATAGGATATTAATAAGAATAAATTATAAAATGGGGGTTCCTAATTCTTAATAATTCTGAACTTTAAATATACATATTTGTATATTTGTAGTAGGTCTCCGTTCGTAGATATTTTGCGAGAATAATGGTTTTGACAAAACATAAAATAGTAAATATTTAATATCCTTCAAAT
This sequence comes from Ladona fulva, assembly GCA_000376725.2. Taxonomy (NCBI): domain Eukaryota; kingdom Metazoa; phylum Arthropoda; class Insecta; order Odonata; family Libellulidae; genus Ladona; species Ladona fulva. The sequence continues at coordinate 623,506 of KZ308324.1, read as the reverse complement.
AGAAGCAAATATTATTGTAAAAGAAAAGGAATCTCGGATAGCCTAGTTATGCAACTAATCCCACAGGTATAACAAAGAAATTCACCTTTCCTAAATCTTTGTGATTTTCTTGGGGGATTATCCTTAGAAGACCGCTTTGTGAGTTGGTTGCCTCAGTGAGGACCTCAGGCGGCAGTTCGTGACACTAAGTTGGAGGCTGCCCTCTTTACTTACAAAGCATTCCCTAAACGGTATGGTAGTTCAGTGGTTAGAATACCTGCCCGGTAAGTGGGAGGTCTGGGTTCGAGTCCCAGCCATGTCGCTATTTTTCACACTTGTTTAAAAAAAAATTATTTGAGGTAAGTAAATGATATAGCTCCATGTTTCCTTAAGATATCATATTCTTCATGAATTATATGAATTTCGTAACTTCCACCTCTCGCCACAAGTCATTCTATTCTTCCGCCTATAAAAGGTATAAAAGGTTCCTAATTTATTATGAGTAACGTGGAAAAATGTGCTTCCTACCAATCTTACCTCTGTGCGATTCTCTTCTTCCTTTCACTTGATTTAAAAAGGAAAATATCAAGTGCCTCGTCTTGGATCCCTTCTCAATTCCTAACAGAAAGAGAAAGCACTCATGGAAATTAGTTTGAGTGCCAAGCAAATAAAGCAAAAGCGCAGAATACCAGACGCTTAAGAATCTTCAGAAAGAGGAGATGACTAAATAAAAAGAAGCTGATCGTGGCAAGACGTTCCTCATATCGCCCTTAACTTTTTCGTTCTTTTAAATCTTTTAGCATCCACAGGATATATTACTGAGTCGCGGGGAGAGAAATGATCGATAAGAAGAGGAACGGTTGGAGAAAGAAAGAAGAGGAAAATACAGAGAGAAATTGCGACTAAGGGGAGTGAATGAGAAGGGTTCAAATTTCTGCAGAAAAAATTCTGATGAATGAAGACGAGAATGGAAATTAATGAGATAAAGAGCGGCCGACAAAACAAAACCTTTTTCATCCACGATAATTGAGGCTCTCTCTCAAGTTTCAAAGTTGGTGGAATTTAGAGATTTTAAAATTTAGTCATTTGAATTGAATTTTCACATCATCAATGCAATATACTTCTGCATTTCTTAAAGTTATTCATTCGGAGTATATATTACTATCAAATTTTATATATGAACAAAAATCTCTTAAATTTTACAGCAGGTTAAATATGGGGTTACATAAAAAGAATATAATTTAATTTTAATGACACTAATAACTAAATTGTATTAATATAACTTTATTTAAAGTTATTTACAATATAGTTTACAACCTCCCTTTCTACGTTAGCCGAAAATCCTAAGAATTACAGTACATAGGTTTTAACGTGAAAATTTTTCGATGATAAGTTCACCAATTTGACCGACAGGTTTTGGCTCAACGATGTATAAAGATCTATTTTGATTGAGAGACACAATCGCAGACCCGCCAAACAAAATGAGCTATTATTTAGATATTAGTTAAAAAAATCGAATATGAAGTAAATGGAATAAACTATGCATACGATAAGAAGTTTGAGGAGTCCGGAAAATGGATGCGAGAGTGTAATGAAAGAAAAATTGAGTGAATGTTGTTAAGAAAAGCGGATAAAGAATTAAAGTGGAAGCAAAACAAGGGCTAACGAGAAAAAAGAAAAAAGCTAATGGAGATAATGGTTACTTGCTTCCAACTATCGGAAAAAGACGGGATTAATTCGATTTCATGAATACTGTATTAGCAGCGGCGTGATTCACAGCGCGTCGTAAAAAATAGCATATTCTGCTTCATTTCCGATGAATGAAAAAAACTTCAATTTAATACAGATGATTACGTGTTGCACTTACAGTTCCCGAACTTACATTTAT